>JALRLY010000241.1:0-41598 GCA_023647555.1 Pancytospora philotis
GGCGCCACGCAAGTAGTGCTCAAGGGCCGCGACAATGAGTTCCTTGAAAATGACAACGGCGAGCTGCGTTTCACTAAGCTCG
This sequence comes from Pancytospora philotis, assembly GCA_023647555.1. NCBI lineage: Eukaryota > Fungi > Microsporidia > Pancytospora > Pancytospora philotis. Next base: position 83 of record JALRLY010000241.1, read on the forward strand.
ACACTGATAATGAAAATACAAGCAATAGGCATATACGAATCCCCAACGGCGGCTCATTTTACTTTGACCTGCATATGTTGGCGGACGATTTCATGCAGATTGTGCATGGCGGGAAATGCCTGATCAGCGCCGAGGACAGGAAGCCACTTAAATTTGGTGACTGCAGCCTGCGCGACTCCAAGTTCAAGCTCAGCAAAGCAGAGAACAAGCGCGGACGTGATAGCGCCAAGACTTCAAGCAGGCGGCGGAGGCCATCCGAGCACCGGCGCGCCAGCACCGATGCGCTCGATGGGTACAGCGATGTGCCTAGTGATGACAGCGGCTACGGGAGCCAACGCGACGGCACACCCTCAACGCACAATAAAAAGCCACAAAGCGCCTCTGTGGCCGCACAACCAGAGCCGTCTGTTGCAAACGGCCCACAGCAGCCGGCGCAGGATGTGAACGCTGAGGTGCTCAGGCTCGAGCACGAGCTGCAGCAGCTCAAACTCAAACTCCCTGAAAATTCCCTCGCCAGCGCGAAAGCATCACCTGCACAGAACGATAGTTTGCATCTTGGGCAATCGCCGTACCCGAACGCAGCACAGAGCGCACCGGTGCCGCTAGCTGCCGGACTTCTGCCCACCGCAGGCGCTGCGCTTTCGGCCCACCCCGCAGTCCAGACAGCGGCTGAGGCCGATCTGGAGCTAGAGAAGACCCGGAAAGAGCTGCTAGAGGTGTTGGTCAAGGATGCGGTCAAGAGGGAGGTCAAGGAGGAGGCCGCTAAGAGGCACAGGGGCAGGAGAAGACCTTCGAGGCATGCTGATTATGCGGACGGTTCATCGGATGACCAGCCACCGGTAATAAGAAGGAGAAGCTCTTCGGGCTACAGGTAAGGTAATATCGGACCAGCACACGAGCAGTCTGCATGGTCTAACTAACTAAATTTTGATTATTGATTACTTCTATCAATCATTCTTTAGGCTACGTACACCGGTTAAGCACAATAAGCGACTGAACGAATGCGAGCCAGAGTGCACATTCCTATCGCGGTAACCTGATAATACGTCACGCATAGCTCAGAAATGCGGCTGTTCGCGGCCCGTATGGCGCGAGACCGCCGGCAGCTCGACGGACTTGAAACAGCTGCCGTGGTTTCAGATCGCAAACATTTAATAGCGAATGTGCGGCAGCAGCAAATGCAAGTGCTGCTGCTTCTGTTAGCACATGCACTCGGTCGAATGGTACATGTTAAGCAGCCAGGCAAGATCGGAGAGGCGCGGTTTCTGACAAACGGTCTGGAGCTGCAGACGGATCCGCCTGAGGACCACAAGAACTTCAGGCAGGATTACAACGGGAAGCTCTATAGGTTCAGGGTTGGCACGAGCTATCTGGCGATGAATGAGAAGGGCAAGCTCGTGAAGATCGACGGGAATGAGCACTTCAAAGAGCTTGACGAGAAGGAGAGGATGAAAATGCTGGCGGATGGCATGGTCGGCGACGACGCTGACGATGAAGAGTACGAGCCAGTCACCAAAAGACGGAAGAGCGAGTCTGATGCAGCGCGCAAGCCAGCCGTCAGAAAACGGAGAAGCAATTCTGATCCAGGGCAGGGGCCAGCCAACAAAGGGCGCAAACAGGAAAATGCTGGGCCCGGAGGCAGCGGCGCGGAGAAAACCAACACGGGCAGCAGCGATGCCGTTGCGCGCGAAGCACAGACGAACGGCGATAGCCCTCATGCCGAGGAGGCCAAAGAAGACGCGTCGCAGGAGGACAAAGAGCAGGAGGGGGGCAGCAAGGCCGGCGGGAATTTTGAGCCCATACAGGACAAAGGCGAGCAGGGATCGAGCCTGAAGACCGGCGACGCGGGCCAGCAGACAAAGTTGCTTGACAGCCTGCAGCAGCTCATAGACCAGGAGAAGGGCAAGCACGCGAAGAAGGGCTCGTCGAGCGCCCTGTCGAAGAAGGCCAAGGGCCGCTCCAACCTGGTCGAGGAGTCCGGGGATCCTGAGCTGAATCTAGAGGAGGGCGGTGCGGCCGGAGCACAATATACCAGCAGTGGTCTGCTTCCACTGCAAAGCTTTGCGCCCAATTCGGGTGGCCTGCTCGATGGAGCCGCGGAAGACGCCCAGGATGCCGCTGACACAGCGGGCGGTACGTCTTTCATAACCAAGGCAGCGAATCTGCTCCAGAGCTCGGGCCTGTTCGGAAACGGCGTCAACCGGTCTGCTCTGGCAGCCACGGCCGCGGACAAGGGCAGCGATGTTGGCTTCCTTTTCGAGATCATGTACGTCGGAAAGACCGACGCCGACCAGAGCGTCCTGATAATAATCGATAACAGATGCCTCAAGAGCGATCTGAAGTTCCACTTCTGCCCGTACGAGGACCGCTGGGACCTCGATCCCGGCTTCTACTGGAACATACTTGCGACAGAGGACTTGGACCTGCTCAACAAGTTGGATAATCTGGTTAAGAAGAAGAGGGCCAAGGAAATATGCCACCGGTCGCAGGGCTCGATGGCGGTGCCGAAATGCGCCAAGATCCCGCTGCCGCGCGAGCCCGATCTCGAGCCCTGCAAACCCGCACCGTACGAGCACTGCGAGGAGGTCTGTGGACCGGGCAGCGGGGCGAATCCCTCGTCAGGCGTTGCTCCGCATGGCCCACAGCCGAACGTGGCACTGCCTGGCTGCGCCACCAAAGCGGCTCTGCCGAACGAAACTACCTGCACGCAGCCGAATGCGGGCATAGCGCAGCAGATGGCCGGCCAGCAGCACCCCGCACAGCCTGCTGTAGTAGTGACCATGCCGGGCAACGGCAGCTCCACGCCGGTCCAACCGACCGCGTTGGCGCAGGGAATCTTTGGTATGCACAAAACGCAGCCCATGGTCAGGGCGCAGGGCTAAGCGCCGCTGTTATTACTAGGGCAAGGCATCTGTGTGCGCTAAATTAAATAGTTACGAAGACGTGGTATGTTTGTATGGGTATTTGCGCGTTTTGTGATGCTAAGAGCACGAGCGGCTAGTAGTGTGGCTCCCGGTATACTACGAAACGGCAAGCAATAAACGTAAAACATATGCAAAGATGGCGGTGCCGGGAGATGTGATTTCTAGCCCATCGCTTGCTGCTTGTAGTACAGTATGTCTGCAGCTGTTTGATTCGCCCGTTCTGTAGCAAAGCGCATCGAGGCGGCGGGAGCTGCATGTCCATAGGCAGCGAGCGGGCTAACAAGCAGGACGCAGAAATACTGGGGGCGGCCGTAATAGAGCTGCCAAATATGATCCGAACGGGCGGTATTGACGGGTATCGCAGCATAGCGAGCACACGGCTGGTTGGTTCATGGAATGAAACACATGTTTTAGAGTCGCAATAAATGCGCTAGGAAGCAGGGGCGAATGCGGTTCGTCCTGGCATATGCGTGCATATGCGCAGCACTCGCTAAGCAGTCGCGCACACGCAGCTACAACACCACCAGGGAGGGAATCGAGGCCGGAAAGCAGGGCTTCACTGTGGGCAGCGACCCCGCGAAGCACAAATACGAAGTTGAGGAAGACCGGCCAGTTGAGCTGCGCTTGTCGGGCACAGAGCATGCGCTTAGATTCAAAAGTGGCAAACTGGACAGCGAGGCCGATGCCGCGTCCATAGGGACACAAGGCAGGAGCCACGGCGGGGAGGAAGAGTCGAGCGTATACGGAACGGCCAGAGTAGTGGCAGGCCCCAGGAAATCGCGGCAGGTGCGCATCATCGAGGACGAGGTCCTGAACATCGAGGTGCATCGGCCCGCCATGGAGACCCGCGTCGTTAAGGAGATGCCCGAGCCTGAGCCGGAGGCGGCGCCGAAAACGCAGACAGAGGAGGCGCCAGTGCCGGCGCCGCCCAAAGCAGCGCAGCCGTACATGGTAAGCCAGCCGGCTATACCGATAATGATAGACCCCAGCATGCTCCGTCTGCCCGAGAAAGAAGCGATTGAAAGCGCCGAGGAGTCTACTGAAATTGAGAGCATCAGCGAAGACACGAAACCCGAGCGGCCGCAGCACAGGAAAACAAAGCCGCGGGCCCCGAAAGCAAAGCCGCGGCACAGGAAAGCAAAGCCGCGGGCCCGGAAGGCAAAGCCGCAGCACAGGAAAACAAAGCCGCGGACCCGGAAGGCAAAGCCGCAGAAGAAAACGCCCGAGCACGATGATGAGCAGGCCAGCAGGTCTGAAGAAGCGCCGAACGCACAAGAAAAGCAGATGGATGAGGAACCAATAAAGGAGCCCAGAGACGCGCAGCGTAAGCACCCTGAAGAGCCGGAGGAGCAGAATGAAGAAATCGAGCATGCTCCCCAGGACGAAGGATCCAGCGGCTACAGCTCGCTGAGCGAACAGGAGTCATCAGAATTATTGGTGGAGGAGATAGAAAGCGACAGCGGCGTTTACACCCAAGATATCTTTCCTTATTCAACAGCGCCAGCTGGCACATTTAAGCCTGCACCGGCTTCTACATCTGAACCTGCGCCGGCTAATTTCAATGCACCTGCGCCTGCGCCGGCTAGCTTCAATACACCTGCGCCTGCGCCGGCTAGCTTCAATACACCAGCACCAGCTACGGTGGCACGGCCCGCTCAGCCCGCGAATAGCAGCAATCCCAATCCTCCCCAGCCGGCAGGAAACGTGCCTACTATTCACGTAATCCCGACCAGTAATGCACAGCAGCCGAAACCCCAGCCGGAGGGTCCAGTGCCCTCCAGTGCTCCGACGAGCTGGCTCACCCACCCGCACCACGTCCAGCCGCAGAACCCCCAGCCGCAGAACGCTCAGCCGCAGAACGCTCAGCCCCAGTATTTACAGCCGCAGCACGTCCAGCCGCAGAACCCCCAGCCACAGAACCCCCAGCCGCAGAACGCACAGCCGCAGAGCACCCAGCCGCAGCACGTCCAGCCGCAGTATGCCCAGCCACAGAACGCTCAACCACAGAACGCACAGCCGCAGAACGCACAGCCGCAGAACGCACAGCCGCAGAACGCACAGCCCCAGTATGCCCAGCCGCAGAATACCGCCGCTCCGGCGAACTGGCCCCAGGCGCCACCGGCACCAACTGGCAGCAGGCCGACGAAGACGCCGCACAAGCCCAAGCGGTATTTAAAGGTCAAGCATTTGCAGAAGCGGGCGCCTAAGCACGGAAAGACGCCGCACAGCGCACCGGGCAGGAAGCACGGAAAGACGCCGCACAGCGCGCCAGGCAGGAAGCACGGAAAGACGCCGCACAGCGCGCCAGGCAGGAAGCACGGAAAGACGCCGCACAGCGCGCCAGGCAAGAGGCACAAAAAGGATCCGCACAGCGTTCCTGGCGATTTTATGGACAACTACTTGGACGACCTGGAGAAATTCCTGGACGCACCAATAGAAGCGGCAGATGAGTCCAGTCACAGCGCCAACAGGAAAGTGCGGGGAGACGAGTTTGCAGGCGCCAGCTAATAGGCGAAGATAAAAATAGCTCATGTAGAATATAAATTAATTAATTACCAAGTATATTTTGCCCATGTTTAAGCTGCTTGATGGGTGTGTTCTGTATCGCCGAAGCCAAGCATGCATTGGAGTAGCAGTGATCAGTGAGTGATAAGGGGCGAGAGCTGAGGCGCATTATTTAAGATCAAAATAGTAAAGCAGCATCAAAAATAAACCACAATGCCCCAAATAGCAGCCATACACACCACCCAACAACACTCGAGGCCGCTGCACGGCCCGCTGTGCCGCCTGGCGAGTCATTGAGCCGCCGTGCTAAAAATTTTGCAGTGCTGTATTTTTCCAAAATTTTGCCAGCCCATATGTCCGCGTCCACGAAGAAGGTCGGTATTACCGGTAAGTACGGCACCAGATACGGCTCCACGCTGAGAAAGCGCATCAAGTCCATCGAGGAGTCCCAGCACAAGAAGTACATCTGCGATGCCTGCGGCAAGCTGTCTGTCAAGCGCCTCTGCGTCGGCATCTGGCAGTGCAAGAGCTGCAGCCACAAATTCGCGGGCGCCGCGTATGCCCCCAGCAGCACCCTCGGGCAGAGCTTCAAGGCCCTAATCTCTTCCAATAAAAAGTAATTTGAATAGGCTGGCTTTGTTGCCGCCGGCTTCGCGGCCGGCGCCGTATTCTGCGCTGCACGACCGTCAGATTGTGGGCAGCGGCGCGGTAGCTCTTAAAATAATTTAGTCATGCTCAAGCTTCTCGCGGCCGTCGTCGTGCAGCACATCGATAAGCTCGTTGAGGAGCTCCCGCTCCTTGTTCATGTAGTTTTCCGTGCCCCGCACAAACGCCACGGCCTGGTCTATCGTAAACAGGCCCCAAGACTGGGCCGTGGGCGGGTCCGCGCACGTCTCGAGCTTAACCACGTATGCTTCCTCGCCTTTAATGTTGTTGTTCCGCTTTATAGCCAGGCACTTGTCGTCGAGCGAGATCAGCTTGAAGCTGTGCGGGTTCTTCTCGTCCTTGATCTTCCTGAGGAACACCGGAACGCCGCCGTCCCGTATGTTCTCGTACGTGCCGAACAGCACATTGTCGCCGTATACGTAGAGGCTTGTGCCGTTTTTCCCGAGCTGTATGCCTTCGCGGCTTCTTGCCGCGACGGTGAGCGGCATCGTCTCGATCGTGTCGTTTCTGAGCTCGCGCAGGCCGATTTCGTAGGAGCCGCGGCGCGTGCTGACGCCCCGTGGGCTGAGTGTATGCGAGGGGGCGGAGAGGTTGGTCAGGACGACCTTGAGCGGCCCGCGGAATGCGACGTCGCGCTTGACCATCTGCAAACTGCTTCTGTAGGATCCGGGATGCGAGAACCCCGAGCGCCCTGAGGCGAACAGCGGGAGTGCCAGCCACAGGATGCTTGTGTGCATGGCAGACCCCAGGCGTTTTGTTATATGCCAAACACGAAATATTGTGAAACTGGCCTGCAGCAGTTTGAGCAGGCGGGCGTGTGGACACGCAAGGCCGGGCTTGCTGCCGCAGCGCAGTGTCTGCTAACAAAGTGCCGCTTATACGGTTATGCTTCGATATTTGAGGTTTTCGCATTACGCTGCTTGCAGATGCGATAGGGTGAGCAATTTGGAGCTCTTTTTAGCCCTGAAGTGGCCGCACGGTCCGTGCAAAGCTTCACTCGATGATACCGTAGCATGCATGGCCATTCCAACAATGCTCGAGCCGGATATCGGCCGGTTTCTGCACGCGTGCGGCTCTCAAACACACTGTTTCAGGCTCACCCTTGGCATTACTTATGTTGCTGCCCAACGGCCACCATGGGCATCTTATTCACCTATTTGCTCGCGTATGCATTGTGCAGCTCTGAATACGCAGGCTATTTATACTCGATTGGCAGCGGGTCCATCGTGCAACGCACCGCGGACCCGCTTGGCACCGCCGGTACCAATCTTGCGTTCGTAATACGCGTGGGCATTAAGACAGTCAGGCTGTTTGCCGCCGATGGCGACAGCAAGACTGAGGTGTTCGGCGGCCCGCGGCCCAGGGGGCGTGCCCGGCGCTTTAAGATCCGCGCCAACAAGAAGAACCACATACAGCTGCGGTACGGCAGAAAGTGCCTTGTAATGCACGATGGGCGGCTGACGGCCGGGCCGTGCGGCAAATCCAGAAACGGGCTGTTCGTGTGGATTCCCAGAGCGCTCTTTGAGGAAGCTGGCCCCGAAGAGCAGCCTGGAGCAGAGCGCCCTGCGAAGCCAGAGGAGCATAGAAATAGAGGACCGGGCATATCAAGATCTGCATCGAGAGACTCAAACGAGTCCGAAGCTGCAGCTCCAGTAGACGGTGAGCCTGAGGCGCGTAGCGACAGCGGCGAGCAGGAGTCTGAATACGCGTCTTCGGAGGAAGAAACGGGTCATCCCAGATACGCACAGCCTGTACTTCTTGCAAAACCGCACATCGCCCACGAACCTGGCACGAGCGCTAAAATGACGGGCAGATATGTTTATAGAGTCCCGCATGGTAAAATCAAGGCCCTAAAGCGCAAGTCGGCCAGCAGCAAAGCTAGAGATTGCGTTAGGCACCCGATTAACAAGAAGTGCCTCTACGTGCTCGACGAGGATCTGAAGATCAGGCCCTTGGAGCGCCCGCGCAGGCGCGGCGGCCTAAAGAAGCTGTGCAACTCGCGGAACGAATTTGACCGCTACCTGTGCGATGTTTATAGCAACGACCAGCTGCCCATACTAGTCAATTTTCTCAGCCCGCTTGGGGCGAGCGCAGCTTGAACGGCGAGCAGCTAGAATCTAAGCAGCCTTCGGTGCATCCGGTAGTGCTATTATAGACCGCGCGCAGGCATATCGCGAAACCCAGCAAGGCATCATGGGCTGCTTTGGTATGCAGCCCATGGTTATAGATAAAATATACATTAAGAGCGTATACTTTCTATGTTTTAGTTACTATTTGCAAACTAAGCCAGCATGCTCAGATTTCCAGCAGTCCTTTTGTGCACCATAAGAGCAGCAGTCATCGTGTACTTGCCTATTATAAACAGCAAGCTGTTATTAATCTGCCATAGAACATCGGCTAAGTACAATTTTTCTACGCTCAGACACCCGCCCCTCGGCTGCTGATAGACGCGCCACGGCAATTAGCCGGGCCGAAAATTTCCCCCAATGAGCGAGTTTGCCGTCGAGGGTCTGCTGCTGAAGGAGAAGGACGCGGCGCTGCGCATGGGCGAGGAGGGCGTCGGGCTCAGGGTCGGCGGCGAGAAGATCGCGCTTCTGAAGGAGGACATAAAGACGGTGGAGGTTTTCCGCGCGACCCGCGGCTTCTGCCTGCGCGTCAGCACCGCCGAGGCCACGTACGATCTGCTCAATCTGCACGAGTCGATGATCAGCCGCCTCAGGACGGCGTGCGCGCAGCTCTACGGCATAACGCTGGCCGTCACTGAGCTGGAGACGCTCGACACCGTGCACGGCGATCTGCTCTACGCGAACGGCGTCGTGACGCTGCAGGGCGCGCGCCCGGTGTTCTCCATCCCCAAGGAGGCGATCGGCAACATTGTGGAGCTGAAGGACGAGCTCGAGTTCCACCTCGGCGACACTGAGATCGTCTTCCACACGACCAGCAACGTGTCGCAGCTGCTCGGCAACAAGCTCTCGGAGGTGGCGTGCGTCGTGAACGACATCAACTGCCTGCATCCGCGCTCCAAGTCCACGCTCATCTTCTACGACAGCCACTTCGTGCTGAAGGGCTCGTCCTACGACCACCCCGTGCTCTACAGCGACGTGGAGGAGATGCAGTTCCTGCGGCGGGACACGCAGCACTACCTCGTGACGCGGCTTGCCACGCCCGTGGTGCAGGGGCAGACGCGCTACGAGGCGCTGGTGTTCCTGGTGGGCGACCGCGAGATCGACGTTGCGGCGGCCGACCCGCGCCTCAAGCCGTTCTACTCCGGCGACCAGGCGGATGTGCTGCTGGACATCATGGAGGCGCTCATCAAGATCAAGGCGCAGGAGTCCATCACGTCTTTCCAGTGCACGAGCAAGGTCTTCGAGGGCCACCTCTTCTGCCTGCCGAGCGCGCTGCAGTTCCTGCCGAAGTCGCTCACGATCCCGCTCTCCGAGATTTCCTACGTCGAGTTCTCCCGGATCAACCTGAGTCTGGCGCAGGCCAAGACCTTCGATCTCACGGTGTTTGCCGGGAAGGTCCACTACTTCAAGGGGATCCACAAGGACAAGTTCAACGATCTCGAGCTGTACTTCAACGACAACGGGATCAAGATGGTCTCGGAGGTCATAGAGGAGAGCGAGTCGTACTCGCACGGCGACAGCTCTGGCTCTGATCTCTCCAACATCATCGACAGCGACGAGTAAGCGTTAAATTCTTGGAAATGGCCGTGTCTTTGTTTGCACTGTGGGTGTAGCGTGGTTGGGTGTGGAAGACTCATTTGCGCGCTGAGCCTTCGGCAAATCAGCCTCGATCAATGCTAAATAGACTCAGGGTTCAAATTAATATTTAATTCCGATTGATTGTTTTGAACAACAAATAGCTTAAAAGCCCTTAGATGCTGACACAGGCAGAGATCCTGCGCAACACAAGCAGAACGACGCTGCCCACGTTCGACTCGATCGAGTACAGAGACGAGCCGTCCTGGTTCAACCGGATCAGCCGCTTCGCGACCTGCCTGATACCCGACACGGTGCTCAGGGGCATGGGCGGGATGAGCAACAGCCAGGTGCTGGCATGGCGGGAGAAGGTGACGCTGTGCACGTTCATATTCGCGTGCTGCTCGTCGCTGGGGCTGATGACCTACGGGATGGGCAAGATCGCGGGCACCGCGAGCGGCCGCGTGGTCGCCAACATCGTGCTCTGGGTGAACACGGTCACGATTTTCTCGCTGATCATCGCCAAGTTCACGCTCGCGACGATCTACGCGTGGTACTCGCGGGCGCGCCCGGTGTCGGTGCGCGGGAACACGCCCATCATCCTGCAGGTGACGTGCTACTCGGAGGGCGAGAGCGGGCTGCGCGCGACGCTCGACTCGCTGGCGCAGCTCGACTACAACGACGAGTACAAGCTGATCGTGGTGGTGTCCGACGGCGACATCAAGGGCCAGGGCGAGGCCGAGTCCACGCCCGAGATCCTGCGGCGGATCTGCGACGTGGACGACAGCGAGCCGTGCGGCTACGTGTCGCTGGCGCCCGGGCACAAGCGCTACAACCGCGCGACCGTCCACGCCGGCACGTACGAGAAGGACGGGCGCCGCGCCAAGATTCTGCTGATCAACAAGTGCGGGAACCCCGAGGAGGTGGCGCGGAAGGGCAACCGCGGCAAGCGCGACTCGCAGGTCATCACGATGGGCTTCTTCTCGCGGCTCTTCTACAAGGACCGGCTGTGCCCGCTGGACCACTGCATGTACCGGAAGATCGCCAAGCTGCTGCCCGCGTGCAAGCCGGAGGACTTCGAGATTCTGCTGATGGTCGACGCGGACACGGTCGTGAGCCCGGACGCGATCACGAAGATGGTCTCCGCCTTCGAGCACGACTCGAAGATCATGGGGCTCTGCGGCGAGACGCAGATCGTGAACAAGTTCGAGAGCTGGGTCACAGCCATCCAGGTGTTCGAGTACTACATCTCGCACCACCTCGCCAAGAACTTCGAGAGCGTCTTCGGCGGCGTGACGTGCCTGCCGGGCTGCTTCTGCATCTACCGCCTCAAAATTACCACGGACGAGCACGGGAACATCAAGAACCACGCGGACAGGAAGCTGTACGACACCGAGACCTGGACGTGCGTGCCGATCCTCGCGAACCCGCTGATCGTGGCGCCGTACTCGGTGTACGAGGCCAAGACGCTGCACGAGAAGAACCTGCTGCACCTCGGCGAGGACCGCTACCTCACGACGCTGCTGATGAAGAACTTCTACAAGCGCAAGCTCATCTTCCTGGCGTCGGCGAAGTGCCAGACGTGCGTGCCCGCGGACTACGCCACGCTGCGCTCGCAGCGCCGCCGCTGGATCAACTCGACCATCCACAACATGTTCGAGCTCGTGGTCGTGGACAAGCTCTGCGGCACGTTCTGCTGCTCCATGCAGTTCATCATATTCGTCGAGCTGTTCGGCACGCTCACGCTCCCCGCGGCCATCATCTTCACGGGCGTGCTGCTCGCCTCCGCCTTCACGGGCGAGCCGGCTTGGATCCCGCTGATCATGCTTGCGGGCATCCTCGGGCTGCCCGCCGTGCTCATCATGCTCACCACGTTCGAGTTCTCCTACTGGTTCTGGCTGGTCATCTACATCTTCGCGCTGCCGATCTGGAACTTCTTCCTGCCGGTCTATGCCTTCTGGAAGTTCGACGACTTCTCGTGGGGCGACACGCGCAAGGTGGAGGGCGGCAACGCCAAGGACGAGATCGGCGAGTTCAACCCGTCGTCGGTCAAGATGACGCATCTCCACGAGAACGAGATCGAGGCGCTCGAGGAATAAATGTTTAATGGTTAGCGTTGGCTGCGGGCGACCGCAGTATTAATTTAGGCCCAATACATGTTCCAGGATGTTGACGCTGTTTACGTTCGCGGCGCAGCCCCGATGTTTGCGCTGCTGGAGCCTGTACTAAACAACATACAGCTGCGGTACGGCCTGTCGCTCCTCGTTGTCCTGCTGGGCAGCTACAGGCGCGCGGAGATGCGCTGCGCCCGCGTGGCAACGGTGTTCCTGGCGCTCTACTTCGCGTACGGGGCCCGGCAGGTCTCCTTCATCGCGGCGAGCCTTGCGCTCAACCTGGGGCTCTTTGCGCTCAAGATCCCGGCGGTGAACGAGTATGTGTACGTGGCGCTCAACATCGTGATCCTCTACATCTTCAAAATCTTCGGCCACCGCGTCGATCCGTACGTGCAGTCGACCTACGACATCTCGGGCTTTCTGATGCTGATGGTGATCAAAATGAGCTACCTGGCCAGGGACTGGCGCGATTTGGAGCGCACAGCAGCGGCGAGCAGCAGCGGCAACGATGCCGCGCAAAACGCCGCGGCGAACGGTCAAGCCGGACAGACCCGCGTGAGTAATAAGGCAATAAGGCCGTGCCTGGGCGACGCGCTCGACTACGTGCTGTTCATCCCGGGCATTCTCTCCGGGCCCACGCCCAGCTTCGGCGAGTACATGGCCCACAAGAGCGGCCCGTCGCGCGGCTCCGTGCCGACCGCCAAGCTGCTCAAAACGCTGCTGTTCCTCACCATCTACACGTGCTTCGTGGGCCAGCCGTTCCAGCAGTGGATCCTCGCGCAGGACAAGCCGCTGTACAAGCGGCTCGGGTGGCTCTACCTGTACAACGCGGTGCTCCGCATGAAGTACCACTTCATCTGGGGCTTTGCCGACTGCTGCTTCATCATGAACGGCTTCGACGACCTTCTGAACATCGACTTCAGAAAGGTCGAGCTCACAGTCTCCGTGCGGGAGATCTCGGTGAACTGGAACAAGTTCATGAGCCGCTGGCTCAGGACGATGTTCTTCGACCGCTTCAAGGAGAGATCGAAGGCGAAAGCTGCCATCCTCACGTATGTGATCTCGTCGTTCGTGCACGGGATCAACGCGTGCTACCTCATCTTCTTCTGCTCCCTGGCCGTGTTCTCCAGGACGATCACGCGGGTGAACGAGCTTCTGCACTTCCAGGCGCTCCAGCAGCTGCAGATGATCGGCTTCGTCACGTTCTTCTCCATGCCGTTCTACCTCCTGAGTCTGAAGCAGACGTATCTGATCTGGAAGTCTGTGTACTTCTACGGACTGGTCTACTGCTTCGGCCTGATGCTGCTGTTCCAGATCGTCGACATGTGCAGAAGAGCCCACAAAAATGGAGAAAGCATCAATAAGAACGGCACGAATGCAGGTAAAGATAGCACCTATGCGAAGAAGCAGCAGTAAATACTTATCCCTTTGTTTTTATGGTGTGTACGGCACAGCGGAGAGCACAGTTACCTTATGATAGCGTGTGCCCATTGTAAACCAGCCCAATACAGTCGCCAAATTTGGTACCAATACGCCTCGGCGTATAAAATGCTTCAGACAAAAATATGTAAATAATAGCCAGTTTAATTCCCGCCCTCCATGGCGATATTCTCGTCAGGCCGTTCTGGGGCATCGCGAGGATTAACCAACTGTTCTAGCTCGCACCCCAGCTCTTGGTTCTTAATTTCCAGCTTCCTATTCCTTATCATTAAAGCCGTTAGGGTGAGTGCACAAATTGCAAACCCGCCCAAAACTAGCACTGGCCCCATTATATGATCAATGCCATGCTTGATCTGATGTGCGGCGCTATCTTCGGCTGGATTCGGGCGCTGGCGGACCGGCACGCTGAAAGGGCACTCAAAATTCGCGCTGATTTTAGAACAACTTTCAGCACCGCCTTGTAGCTCTTCAAAGGCATGCTCGACCAGGCATTTGATGCTGTTGAACACCCTGAACACCTCACTGGTGCGCACATCATCAACGGTGAGATCGCCGAACAGCGGAAGCGTGGGTGGCTTCTGATGGGAAGCAAGCATGGCGTACTGCTGAGCATGCACGTAGAGCTCCAGGCTTTTCTTGAGCACATATGGCAGCAGGTTAAGCATCCTGTCATGAAGCGGCCTATGCATCCGCTCAGCCTCGCCATTGAACAGATACGCGCCGACGATCTGGTAGAACTCCTCAAACTCCACGTTGTAGATGGTGTTGTAGACCTCCATATAGATCCGGCGCACGTATACAAGCACATCGTGCAGGCTGCGGCTCAGCAGGTACTTGACAGTCGGCAGCACTTCCGCTTCATCGAGCGTCGCGGTGGAGTCGCCCAGACGGCCCACCAGCCTGTTGAGCGTCTCGATATCAGAGGAATTCAGGTGGATGGCGCTGAATGCCGGGCTCTTGAGCATGGGCTCTATCCTCCTATTGTAGCACTCGTTGGAGAGCAGGAAGTTCCGGATGTCGGTTCCATTTCCCGCACTGCCTAGAATATCGACAACGGTGGGGATTAAGTCTTCGGCAAAACCATTCAGAACTTGCGCAGCGGAAGTGCCATTCTTTTGGATCAAATCGCGCAATTCGGGGAACGCGGCGCACAGAGGCTTAAGGAAATCAGGCTTGGCAGTGCCAGCACCTTTGGGCCGCCCTGCACGCAGTGCTTGCGGAGGGGGTACGTACGCCGTTCCGGTCTTTCCTTCGGTATCAGCGTGTGGTGTGCTGAAATCAACGCCGGGGTGGCATGTATACACGAGTTCCACATTATGCTTGTTGTGGTAGAACGCCGAACGGATGTAGTCGTTAAAGGCAAAGACGCCGCGCTTTGCTCGGGCGGGCAACTCGGACAGCACCGCATCCTGGTCGCTATAAGCAGGACTCCCGTACCCCTCTGGCCCGGGCAGGCCCATGGTCATACCATTGCTGAGGAGAAGGCCTATGGTCTTTAGCAGTAGCAGAAGACCCTTTAGTATCTGAATTGGATTCATGGCGACGAGGCTGTGCGCATATTTATAGTTTATATTGGCAATAATTCAGACAGCCCTCAGCTACAATGAAATATTGCGCTATACTAGCCAATCTAGGTAGCAGATGGGCCGATTGATTTATTGGATAGTCCGATATTAGGCATGGCAGCCATTCAAATGTATGCACGACTGCCTAATGCCGCAATAAATGAAAAAGTTCATGCACAGTTGACAGTACTGAGTGCCGTTGAATTGAACAGCTAGGAGGCGGCAAATTTTGCTAAAAATAAAAAGTCGACGTAAAGCCATAGCGCGTTCATTTATTGGTGTATTTCACATGGGAAAGCGCGACGCTCGTGTGTATCTCTTTTGGATGCCGAGGCGGCAGAGAGGGGCGTAGCGGGAGCGAGCGAGATGCGTTCGACTGACGGGATCATCGTACAGATCTGAAAACACACTATAATAATAAGTTTACTTATCAAAAGAGCTGGATCAGTTAATCAGCTGGTATATAATGCCTCGCACAAAAAATACGTAAAATAGTAGCGAGTTTAATTACTGCTCTCCATGGTGATAATCTCATCAGGGTATTCAAGGACACCATAGGCCCTAGCACTCATCAGCCATGCCCGCTCTTTAACCAGCTGCTTGTTCTCATCTCTCAACTCATTTTTCTCTTTCCGTAAAAAAACACAGTAAGCCGCTGAGAGTGCAAGCGCAAAACAACTGGTTAATAGCGCAGGCAGTAACTTAATGTCATACTTGACCTGGAGCGCGGTACAATCTTCGGCTGGATTCGGGCGGCGGACGGGCACACTGAAAGGACACGCTGGATTGGCGCTGATTTTAGAGCAATTGCTGGCTCCACCGTGCATCTCTTCAAGAGCATGCTCTATCAGGCATTTAATGCTGTTGAACATTATGAATACTTCATTGGTGCGCACATCATCAACGGTGAGATCACCGAACGTTTGGGGACTTGGCAGCCTCTGATAAGAGGTAAACCTGGCGTCCTCTTGAGCGTATGCATAGAGCAGCATACTTTTATTGAGCACGGATGGCAGCAGGTTAAGCATCCTGTCGTGAAGCGGCCTATGCATCCGCTCAGCCTCGCCATTGAACAGGTAGGCGCCGACGATCTGGTAGAACTCCTCAAACTCCACGTTGTAGATGGTGTTGTAGATCTCCATATATATCTGGTACACGTATACAAGTACATCGTGCAAGCTGCGGCTCAGCAGGTACTTGACAGTCGGCAGCACCTCCGCTTCATCGAGCGTCACGCTGGAGTCGCCCAGACGGCCCAGCAGCTTGTCGAGCGCCTTGATATCAGAAGAATTCAGGTGGATGGCGCTGAATGCCGGGCTCGTGAGCATGGGCTCCATCATTCTGTTGTAGCATTCGTTGGAAAACAGGAAATCTCGGATGTCGCTTTCGCCTTCAGCTCCGCCCAGAATTTTTACAATAGTGGGTACGAAGTCTCTGGCAAACTCATTCAGAAACTGCGCAGAGTAGGTTTTATTCTTTTGGATTAAATCGCTTAATTCGGGGAACGCGGTGCACAGAGGCCTAAGGAAATCAGACTTAACAGTCCCAGCCCTTTTAGGCCGCCCTGCATGCAGTGCTTGCGGAAAAGGCATGTCTGCTGCCCCGGTCTTCTCTCCGGTGGCGGAGAGCGGCGTGTTGAATTTGATGCCAGGCTGGCATGTCTGCACAAGCCCCACATTGTGCACGTTGTAGTAAAACGGCTCTGAGGTTATTTCGTTTGAAGCAAGTACGCCGCGCTTTGCTCGGGTGGGTAGTTCGAGCAGCTCCGCATTCTGGCCACTAAAATCAAGGTCTCTGTATTGCTCAGGCCCAGGCAGGCCCGCGAGCGCACCACTGCTGACGAGGAGGCATATGGTCACCAAAAGAAGTAGCAGATTTTGCAGTATCCGTGCTAGATTCATAGTGGCAGGATCGTGTGCATATTTATAGACTATATTGGCAATAAGTCAAGTAGCTTCAACTCTTATAAATAATTAAAACATCCCCACTAATTTGAGTAATAAATGCGCTGATTATTCATTGAGTAGCTCAGCGATAGCACTGCCACCATGGGGATGCAAAAGCATGCGCGGCTGCCTGATATTGCAACGGATAAAAAACTCTTATGGGTTATCGATGGTATCGGACGCAGTCGGACCGCATAGCTGGGCAGCAGAATTTTGCGAAAAAATAGTGCAATTTTAGCACCATCGGTAGCAGCAGCACTACAGTTCCTCTGTCACAAAGCCCATAGACATAAACTACTGTGCACTGCTGTTCATCCGCTGCGCTGCATGGCGATTTCACAGCACCACCCGCCGCTCTCCAGCCGCAGAAAAATTTTAAAAAAATTTGCACGCGCCCGCCCATATGAACGCGCTCGCCGACGCTTGCAAGGCCATCAACAACGCATCCCGGGCCAAGAAGAGACAGGTCTTTGTCAAGCACACAAGCAAGGAGCTGAAGGACTTCCTCATTGAGATGAAGAAGCACGGCTACATCTCTGCGCTTACGTTCATCCAGAGCGTGAACAAGGAGAAGGCCATCATCGGCCTGAACGGCCGCCTGACCAAGTGCGGCGCGATCTGCCCGCGCTTCCAGTACAAGTGTGACCAGATCCCCGAGGTTGCCAACCGCCTCAAGCCTGCCAGACAGTTTGGCCACGTGCTTTTCAACACCTCCAAGGGCGTTCTTGACCACAACGAGGCCAACCAGATGCGCGTCGGTGGCTCTATCATGGGCTTCTTCTATTAAAGCTACCTAATATACGTGCCTTTTGTTCTAGTATGTTTTGCTCGTGCATCCATCTGTATTTATGGTCCTTGGCCCGTCGGTGCTTTTTCTGGGCTTAAAAAATCATAGTCCGTCTGCTAAGCGCATCACAGCACACAAATGGAAAAATAAAACAGAAGCGAACCATCGCTCACTAGTTTATTTACATGCAGAGGCTGGCCAAAATCTACAGAGCCCGCCTGCGTCAGCGCGAGACCTCGTCCACGCGCTTGTAGATCCGGCGGTACGTGTGCGTGGGCTGCGCGCTGTAGGGCGCCTCGTAGTTCGGCGCGCTCTCGGACGGATGCTCGAAGTGGCTGAGCTTGGGCACCAGCGGCGCGGGTACCTCGAAGCGCTGGAGCTTCTTCCAGTCGATGGTGCTGAAGAACGGGTGCTGCATGATCTCCTCGATGCCGTTCGCGCCCAGGCGCTTCTCGCGCTCCTTGATGAGCAGCTTCTCGAGCAGGTCGCGCGCGTCGCCGGCGATCTCGCGCGGTATCGCCAGCGCCTCGTTGAGCACGCGCATGTAGATCTGCCCGGTGGCCGTGTCGTAGAAGGGCGGCTGGCCGCAGAGCATCTCGAAGACGAGGCAGCCGAGCGACCAGTAGTCGGTCTCCTTGGTGTCGCCGTTCCCGAGCAGCTTCTCGGGCGCCATGTACTCGGGCGTGCCGCATATCGTGTACACGTTCTCGTTCACCTTCGTCGCGAAGCCGAAGTCCGCGAGCTTGATGTGGCCGTCGGCGTTGATGAGGATGTTCTCGGGCTTCAGATCGCGGTAGAGGATGTCCTTGTCGTGCAGGTACTTCAGCGCGATGATGATCTCGGCCGCGAAGAAGCGCGCCACGTCCTCGGCGAAGCACTGGTACTTCTTGATGTAGTAGAACAGCTCGCCGCCGCGCACGTACTCCATGATGATGAAAATATACTCGTCGGTCTCGATGGTGTGCAGGAACTTGACGATGAACGGGCAGAAGCACGCCTCCTGCAGGATCTGCGACTCGTTGTATATGTTGTCGAGCTGGCGGTTGGCCTTGAGGAACTGCTTGTTCATCCGCTTGATCGCGTACAGCTTGTCGTTGTTCACGTAGCGCGCCAGGAAGACCTTGCCGAACGCGCCGGAGCCGATGATCCGCAGGAACTCGAAGTCTCTGTAGGAAAGCATGGGTGGCAGGGCCGGCGCGTCAAAATTTTCGCAGCACGAAAAGCGGAGCATTTATTGAATAGCAGCACGGCGCAGCTATGCCTCCGGGAGGACTACGGTGTAGTCCAATGTCAGTCCATCCGCGATGGAGCAGTGCGGCGCGGCCACGCTCTTCGGCTTGCCGTTTTTGGGCGGAATGACGAAGAAGAGCCGCGCGACGCGGGAGTTCAGGAAGCGCAGAGTGACGGTGATGCGGATGGGCGACAGCGGGCAGTCGACCATGGCGGGCACCACCAGCTCCTCTGACTGCAGCTCGGGGGCGTCCGGCCACAGCGAGCATATGTGGCCGTTCTCGCCGACACCGAGCAGGCACACATCAATCGGCCCATCGCGCATGTGCGCACGGACGGTGCGTTCGTATTCCCTGGCAGCTTCGTCGCCGGACAGGTCCGCGGGTATGGGGAACGCTTCCGCCCGGATACGGCCAAGGAACTTCTGCGCGTCGCTGAAATTCCTGCACCTCGGATCCGCGCGCTCATCGGCGAAGAAGATGCGCCACTTGGAGCAGTCCATGTCGGCGTAAGCAGGACTGTCCAGGCAGGTAAGCAGGGAGCCGCCTGAGATCATCAGGTTGCAGCTGCGGCCGTCGAACTTTGCAAGGATGCCGAGCAGGGCCTGAGAGAAGTCCCCGGTCCTCACCACTGTTGCGCTTCCGCCCATGGGCCTGTCCGTGTAGGAAATTATACGGAAGGCAAGCTCTGCCTGTGGGATACGGAAGCTGAGCTATCACATTCGCTGCTGCTACTTAAATACTATCTGCCAGGTCTACTACGCTTACCAGCTAGCAATGGCTGTGTTTATTCTTGCTACTACTATCGAGTGCTTACGGCCGCATGGGTAAAATTTGCAACGGAACTGTAACCGCCGCGCATTCGATCAGCAAAATTTTACGGATAAGCTGAAAGCACGGCCACAAGGCGATATGCCATCTTAGAGCTGTACGTTATTTCACGGCTATACGTTATTTCACGGCTATACGTTGTGACAGACATGTGACACAATGACATACAATACGGCACTGAAACAACTTTAAATATTATGAGCAGGAACAACGTATGAAGATGCACATGGGCTGCAGCAGCCACACAGGCGCGCACGGCAGCGATATCAGCAGAATCGTGAAGGTGTCGCTGCTGATCAGCGTGTTTATGGTCTTAGAGCTCTGGGGCCACTACCGCACGCGCAGCTTGAGTCTGCTGGCCGACGCGCTGCATCTCCTCGTCGATATCTCGGGGTTCGTCGCGAGCATCGCCACGCTGAAGCTGGCCGAGCGCAAGCAGAGCAAGAGCATGACGTGGGGCTACCAGCGCGTGGAGATCCTCGGCGCGATGCTCTCGGTGATCCTGATATGGATAGCCGTGGGCTACCTCATGGTCGAGTCCCTCCACAAGTACCTGCATCCGCAGGAGATAGACGGGTCGGTGTTCCTGGTGGTCGCGGTCGCCGGATTGGCCGTAAACCTCGTGAGCCTCTACATTCTGCACTCCGGGGAGCGCAGCGCAAGTGGGCAGCAGCGGAGCCTGAACCTCCGCGCAACGTACGCCCATGTGCTCGGGGACGTGGCGCAGTCCGTCGGCGTGATCGTGGCCTCGAGCATCATCTACTTCCGGCCCGCATTTGTCCTGGCCGACCCCATCTGCACCGTTATATTCGCACTCACGGCGCTCGCCTCCACCTTCCACGTCGTGCGCGACGGGCTCTACATTCTGGCGGACGGCGCGCCGCGTGGCGTGGACCAGGAGGGAATCAGACAGTTCGTGCTCGCCGAGCCCGTTGTCATAAGCATCGTAGACATGAAGATATGGTCGCTCTCCACTGACAAGCACGCGATCCTCCTCACAGTGCTGGCCGACAATCTGCTCATGCGGGAGTACGAGGGCCTGCTCCACAAGCTGCGCACATTCCTACGGGAGCAGCACCGCTTCGACACGGTCAGCATCCAAATAGAGACACCGCAGACCAGCGGCGATAGCGCCACCTTTGAGCCGGGCAGCGCGGCCTTCCCTGCTCTGCCCGTGGCAGCCTAAAAATAAATTAGTTAATCATGCTGGGTTTGCACTGCCATGCAGTGTTCGGTAATTTTAATGATTAATTTGGACTTACTATTTTACAGAATTTAATGTGTGTCTTGGGGCATCTCGAGCACGGACATGGATACAACTGCTAACTTTTTAAACAACAAGTCGAGGGTAGAAGTTACATTGCTGGTATTAGGGTGCTGTAAGAACTTAGTTTCGATGAAATTATCTAAGCGCTCTACCACTCCCTGCAGCATGTCTTCCAGATCCATGCGCTCACTCACGTTAAACAGGTGCAGCTTAAAATCAGCGAGCTCGCGCTTGATCAATTCGTGGGCATCCTCCAGGTCTGTGCTCCAGAACTCGCTGATTATATCCGGGCTGATCCAGTGCAGATCATCATCAGTTTTGAGCTTAAATGCATCGATTCTCCCGAGCATCTCTTCGAGGGAGCGATCGACATGGCGCTCCGCGGCTGAATGGAACTTTTCATAGAAGTCTACGCATGCGGAGACAGTCAGCTCTTCTGGCGAAATCGCGTAGAAATCAGCACTGTCAAATGCAAATGGTGTTTGATAGCACTGCTCTAAACTATTGAGCGACGCAAAGCGATCTTGAACAGCTTCTTTGAGGTCTGAGATCCGCTTCGCTATGGATTTTGCGTTAGCCACTGTTTCGTTCTGCATCGCGGCGAAGAAAGGCCGCGCCGCATCCAGCGGCTCTGGCAGCGCCTCCAGCAGCCTGCAGGAGTTGATGATCAAGCAATCGTACGTCTCCAACTTTCTGCGCAAGCACGCGTAGCTATTGTGCAAATGTAGGCACAGGGCGTGCTTCAGCCGCACAGAAGTGGCAAGTTCTTTGCACAGCAATGCTTTATCCACAGAGCCGCGCGCGACAATGCAGTGTTTATTTTTTATCTTATATGCTTGCTTCAGGTATATCCGCAGCGCACTCTCCAGCTGCTCGGCAAAGAGCCCGAGCCCTGTCTGCATGTGATAGTCGGAGGTGGCTTTGGCGAGGCAGCAATTGTACAGCGACTGGAGTGGCGCAGTGATTAGGGCCTGCAGCGCGTTGCACCGCATGGTAGCCACGGGATCTGGGCCCCTGCCTGCTACGGCGTATAGCTGATCATCGATATAACCATTAACAGACGAGGGCGTGGCAGTTCCATCCGCACCGTACAAGGCGAAGAACCGCGCAGCACGCACAATTTCGACTAAGGCTATCATGGGCAAATTTTTGCGCCTTGTAGTACACAACAAAGCCACCTAGGAGGCTCTAAACATAAAAAATACTGATTTATAATTGCTCTCATCCTATGTAAACATTCATTGCACAGCCCATAGCACGGCAGTATGTAAAATTGAACATGGCAGGATTGTGTGTGAAGGAATTCATAATCGTTGGAGCCTACTCAAGCATAAGACTCACCTGTGCATGCTACAATGTACCACTCGAAATGGCACCAGAAGGAAATGCTAATCGGAAAAGCACTTCCTGCAATGCGTCAGATGTGTACAGGCTGTTTCATTAGTGAAGTGCTAGCGTCAGCTAAAAGAATATGAAAATAAGCGGTTTCTATGAGTTTATTCTTCCTTGTCCCAACCATCGTCCTCGATCGTTAGAAGATCAGGGATCAATCTATTGCATTTTAGAAAATTTTCGATCGTA
Source organism: Pancytospora philotis (assembly GCA_023647555.1). NCBI lineage: Eukaryota > Fungi > Microsporidia > Pancytospora > Pancytospora philotis. The sequence continues at coordinate 22,639 of JALRLY010000241.1, forward strand.
CTATGCGTTATACGGTCGCTGGAGCCCTGTTTGAGCTTGCGCTGAATATAAAAATCTAAATGCTGGGCAGCGCCAATCATGAGCTCTGTTACGTCCGTCCGTAGTTGCACGTTGTCGAGATGTATGCGGAACCGGTTTAGCTCATCAAGGACAAACAGACGTGCGTCATTCAACCTTTTACGCAGCGTCCTGATAGACTCTCTCGGGAGTATCGGGTTAATACAGAGATCCTCGGGAATGCAACTCAGCCTATCCGATACCCTTGCAGAAATGGCCTTGGTATGGGAGCGCGCACATACGGCAAAGTCTCTGTAGACTCTCAGGTCCTCGAGGGGCGTGCTTATAGGGATATAGCACGGCTCGGTGTAACTAATTTGTATATCATGCCTGAGCTGCTCTTTGCAACCGAATAGACGATCCGCAACAAGCGCAGCTTTTTTCCGTAGAGGGTTCCGGATGGCGCGCGACGTATTCACTATCGACAGGATGGCCTCCAGCAGCTTGGAAAGATTGACAATAAAACTGTCGTATGCAGCCATTTTACCGCACATGGCCACATAGCTGTCATACAGATCCAAGAATAGGGCAGATTTCAGCCTCGGAGAGTCAGCGAGCTCTTTGCACAGCGAGTCTCTATCTACGTCTTTGCGTTTGGTAACGCATCCCTCATCATTGTGCTCGTATGCGCGCTCGACGTACGCGTGCAGTAGCCTTTTCAGCCTATCCGCCATAAACTCAACCCACCGTATATGGTGGTCTAAAGATGTATCCTCACTACCGAAGTGGCCATACAGTCGCTTCAGCGGAACGTCAATGAGCTTTTGAAGAAGACCACGGTTCGTGGGGCTGGCAGTATCTGGACTAGAGGCGCAGCTCTGCTGAGCGTGTTTATGACTCGCGGCTGCGCTTGATGGGTATACAACCCTTACATTTTTCCTAGGTATGGGCGCGCTATCGTTAGCTGCTATGCTCCAGGCCCCCTGCGCAGGCATGGCAAGCGCCTGAGCAACCGCCAATAACAAAAATTTCATCGTGGGTAAAATTTTTACCTTATTTACATTCGAGCAGGTACCTGCGTCGCTAGTTAAAAGAGATGCTCACGCGCATCATAATGAATAATACGCATATACTAATTCGATGAAATTTATTCTCTCTTTCTATCGCCCTTGAAATGCGATTCTACAAGAATTTGGACCAGCTCATCGGTGTTTAGCATATCTTCAATCGTACCGTATGCAATGCTAGAGTAAAGCGCGTGCTTGAGCTGGAATTGAATATTGAAATCTATTTGCTGGGCTGCTTTAGTCATAAGCTCGTCTGCGTCCGCCCGTATTTTCACGCTGCAGAGGTGATCCTTGAAGCACTTGAGCTCAAAGAGGATGAACAGATAGGCGTCGCGTATCTTCTTGCACATCGTACCGATGGTTTCGCTTGGGATACACGGGCTGACATAGACGTGCTCAGGAATGCGAACCAGTTTCTCCAGCATCTTTTTAGTAATAGCTTCGATATGGGAGCGTGCGCTCGACGCAAAATCTTCATAGACTCTCGCGTCCTCGAGGGGCATGCTTATAGGGATGTAGCACGGCTCGCTGATACTACTCTGCAAATTGCGCTTGAGCTTCTCTACGTAATTAAGATAACGTTCTGAGTCAAACGCGGCGCTGCTCTGCAGAGGATTCAGGGCCATCCGCGGCGCGTCCGGAAATGCTGAGATGGTGTCCAGCAGCTGGGAGGCATTGGTTATCAGGCTGTCGTACGCAGCCAGCTTACCGCACATGGCCACATAGCTGTTGTAAAGATCCAGGAATAGAGCGGATTTCAACCCCGCGGAGACAGCGAGTTCTTTGCACAGCGCGTTCATATCTACGTCATTACGCTTGCAGAGGCATGCCATATCGTCTAGCGAGTATGCACGTTTAATGTATGCGTGCAGCAGTCTTCTCAATTTACCAGCAATGAACTCGCAGTACCGTGTCTGGTGAAGCAAAGATGCATCTTTCACCCGGTAGTTGTATAACCGTCCCAGCGGGGCATTAATGAGGTGTCGAAGGAGAATACCGGGCTTGGGACCAGCAGTGTCTGGACTAGAGACGCGGCCGTTTTGAGCGGGGCTATAAGCAGCGGCCGCGGCTGATGCGCATGTGACGCCCGCATTCTCTCCAGGTTGGGGTAGGCCACGGTTGGCTGCTACATTCTCGGCCTCCTGTGCAGGCATAGCAAACATGTGCGCGACCAGCGCAACCGCCAGCAACAAAAATTTCATAAGGGCGGATTTTTTATCTTTGTTTTGATTTGAGAAGGCCGCGCGGCGCTGTACACGTAGATGCAGATACAGTAGTTGCGCGTTGCCATCTGCAGAGAGTAATAAATTTATTAGGAAAATTTTTGATCTCTTTACCACAGCACATCCTGCCCAGTACCGCCATCGCAGGCCTGCGCGCCAACCCCTAGGCTGCTACCTGTCTATGTGAAAGCTTCTCACCGCGCCCGCACGGCACAGATCCAGTATTTTCTTGTTGTTCAGCGTTTATCCGGCAATAACACGGTGAATGAATTGGACACTGCAAGTGCATTCCAGTCCACGCTTAGCTAAGAAAACGCCGCCCGTTGCCGTGGACACAAGGCACGGGCGCGAGCTCGGCTCGATCACGCAGAATGATTATAACACGTCATCATTTATAGAACAGCAAATATCGGAGTATTGCGCACCCCATGCGCTGCGTGACTAAACTTACATGTATTGCGCAATGCATTGCGATTCCTATGTGGGGCAGGCTGGGTGGCTTTGACGATGATTCATTGGCTAGCAACCCAGCTCTGGATAGCACCACCGCGCCTCACTCAAGCGGCACTTTCTCCCAGGCGCCGCCTTCGGGCTCAGTAGCCACCGCAGACAGCCGTTCAGAGGCCGCCCGTACGAGCCTACCAGAAATGGTGCTGAAGTTCAGCGAGGATGACATTACAGCCCCGGATTACCACAGGCGGTGGATAGCGCGGTGCAGTGAGCAGCTTAGGGCCATGCTCACAGCTTACGTGAAGAAGGCGTATGGCTATAGCAGCTTTGACAAACGCGAGGAGTTCAAAATGGATCCACTGCTTGATGAGTACGCGGCGGAGTGGAAGCTGTTCGTAGCGGAGAACAGTCTGCTGCGTGAGAGTTACGGCCACGTCCTTCTCCGTTTGCAGTTGTACAGAACGCGGATTTACGATTTTATCTATCTGCTGAGGACTTTGTCTTTAAGGCCTGCAGCGGGTAGCAGCGGAACAGCGGAGCTTGATGCTATGAAAGAGCACTTTAGCGCAGAATACGAGAGGCTAAGACTGGCAGGAAGCTCTTTCATCTACGATGATCTGGTGCCACCGGTCACTAAGCCAGCAGCCGAGTCATTTTCCAGTGACGATATAAAGGGTCTTAAAGGCTATTGCGTGGACATGATCGGTCGCGTTGACTCTCTTCTGAGGGGATTGGCATCTTGCATGGCCAATGCTGACCCTGGGATGGATTTACGCGCGCAATCGGTCTTTCCCGCTTTCAAGCGCGAAGATTGGAACACGACGCTTGGGGAGACGGGCGGGCAAATAAAAAATGAGCTCGAGCACTTGTGTTTGCATGCCTCTAGTGTCCTAGAACGCTTCGATTGCAGGGTGTTCATGCCACACATGGCGGTGCTCGTAGACTTTAACCTTTTGCAGCACAGCAATGCGAATCCTGGACAAAGAATAACCACCGAGGCAGTCGATGCTATTGTTGCAGATATCGCTAGGAGAGTTGCTGAGTGTGTGCCGCATGCCGCAGAATAAATCCATTGAAAGAATTTTGGTTACTTGGAAGCATTGTTCTGGTAGAGACATGCATCGTTGAAGTCGGAAATGGCCATTGCCGTCTTTTTCCTCCTATTAATCGAACAGAACCCCGACTACCGAATAACTGAATCTAAAGATTTATTTTTGCCCGTAGCCCATTCTCCAGCCACACTGCTGCTCAAACGAAAAAGTAGTTGCCCGAGGCCTTCTGCTCGCGGTCCTTCGTGCTGTCGAGCTTATTTATGCGCGGCCTGAAGTTCTCGGGGTCCTTACGGAACGTGACGTTCAGATCGGCCAGGAACTTGTTCATCCCGACGGCGAGCGGCATGGGCGCCGATGCGGTGCTCTGTACGCCGGGCGTGCCCGTGAACACGATGACCTTGTCGGCGAGGTACGTGCCCACGACCAGATCGTGCTCCACAACGAACGCTGCCTTTTTCTTGTTGTAGATGAACTTCTTGATCATCTTCGCGACCGCGATGCGCTGGTCGGAGTCGAGGAACGCCGACGGCTCGTCCAGCAGGTACAGATCCGCCTCCGTGCCCAGACACATCGCGATGGCCACGCGCTGCAGCTCACCGCCGCTGAGATTCGCGACCGGCTGGTCCAGCACGTAGTCGATCGAGAGCGGCGTGATCACCTCGGTGATGAAGGACTGGTCGAAGAAGGAGCCGCGGATTTTGGCCATGAAGAGCTCGCGCACGCTGCCCTTGTACTTGGGGAGGATCTTCTGGGGCTTCAGACTCACGGACATGCCGATGAAGTCCTCGCTCGCGTCGCCCTTGAGGTGGCCCGCGATCAGGTTGACCAGTGTGCTCTTCCCCATGCCGTTCTCTCCGAGGAACACGACGATCTCCGAGTTGGAGAACGAGCCGGCGGAGACCGCAAGCTTGAAGCTCTCGTAGGACTTGGTGGTGGCCGGGTACGTGAACTGCATCACATCGCCCTTCTTGGAGCGATCGATATCCTGTATGGCGAACTTCAGCGCGGTGTCTCTAAAGCGCATGTTCTCGGTGGGAATGAAACCGTCCAGGAAAATGTTGATTGCGTTCTTGATCGACTGCGGCGCAGTGATTACACCGTACGCACCGCTCTGCCCGTACATCACGCAGCCGTAGTCGCTCATAAGATCGAGGATGGCCAGATCGTGCTCTACGACCAGCACGTAGTTGGTGCTCTTGACCTTGGCGCGGATCTCCTGCGCAGCCGTCAGCCGCTGCTTAACGTCCAGGTACGAGGACGGCTCGTCGAACACGTACACATCGGCCTCCTGCATGCACGCAACGGCAATGCAGAAGCGCTGGAGCTCCCCGCCGGAAAGATCGGAGAGCCGTCTGTTGAGAATGTTCTCCAGACACATCCGCTCTGTGTAGTACTCGCGCTGTCCGAGCGGATCCATCGCACTGAGCACAGTCGCAACCGTCACGTCCACATCCTTGAAGCGCTTCTGGAGCATCTTGGGCACCTTGTCGATGTACTGGATCTTGTTGGATGTCACTATCTTGTTCTCCAGCAGCCGCGTGAAGTAGCCGTGCAGCTCCGAGCCGCGGTAGTTCTTCAGGATCTCAGTCCACTCGGGCTCCTTGTCGAACTGCCCGAGATTCGGCTTGATCTTCCCTGACAGGATCTTGAGCGCGGTGCTCTTGCCGATTCCGTTGGTGCCGACCAGTCCGAGCACGCTCCCGATCTTGGGGACCGGCAGGCGGTGCAGCTTGAACGAGTTCTCGCCGTAGCGGTGCGAAGTGTCCTTGGTGAGGCCGTTGGGCAGATTTATGATCGTAATCGCGTTGAAGGGGCACTTCTTCTGGCAGGCCGAGCAGCCGATGCACAGCGTCTCGGAGATGCGCGAGATCGTATCGACGGTGATGCACTGCTTGCCGATCCGGTTCACGGGGCACGCGCGCTTGCACTCGAGCCCGCACTCCTTCGGGCGGCAGAGATCCTCGTTCACAACGGCCAGACGCCTCAGCAACAGCTTATCGTCGTTTTTAGCCATGGGCAAATTTTTGCATGGCCTTTTGCTGCTGCCAGGCAGCGGGCAGTGGTGCGATGTGTTGTGGTGCGGGGAGGCAGGAGAATATTGGCTGCAGCGGGAATGGACAATTGTATTAGCAGATCCTATCGCTGGCATTGCCTTTAGAGAAAAAGGTTGATTAAAGGTGCAGCAATGCTTACACTAAAACCGTCGAAGCACTGCGCTTATAATTATACTACATCATTTACTCATAACTACCGGCGTTCTCCCGCCACAGCAGCGCTCCAAACACCTCAAATTTTGCACGGCCCATATGAACAGGCGCAACAAACTGCAAATCAACAATGCAGATGCGCAGCTCAACAGCCTGCACTCGGACTCGATCATTCTGAACCCGCGTCTGACCGAGGAGTTCCTGAAGACGCGGCCGGAGACCGTCTTCGGCGCCGCGGACGACACAGTGTTCGACGATGGCCCGGACGACATACCCGATAGCCCTGTCAATACAAAGCTCACCATGCAGCTGCCTGGGCTGTTCAGACTCTGTGTCAAAGCTGCCTCAGTGGTAAAATCCTATCTGCTGTACTGCGCGCTCGTGGGCACCATAGTGTATCTGCTCCACCGCCCGTCCGAGTACGACTTCCTGCTCGATGAGATACACAGCCTCAAGGAGCAGAACCGGCGGCTGCAGAGCAGCCTGGAGCCGGTCAACATGGCATCGGTCTCTCAGGGCGCCACCGTGACGGTGCTCTCGCCGCTCTATACCTACGGCTTCGCAGGGAGCTCGCGGACCGATCCGAGCGCCATTCTGGACTCCACGAAGGAGTGCTTGGCGCTGCAGGGCACCGCCGGGAGCTTCCGCATCGGCCTCAAGCACACGGCGAGCATCAAGCGCGTGGGGATACATCACCCGCCGACCGCGAACCAGAGCGCCGCCGTCAGATCCTTCCGGATCACTCTCGGCGATGCGGTCCATTCTTTCACATTCAGAGGGAGCGGCTACCAGGAGTTCGTTGCGCCAGGGACGGCCGATTCTGTAAAATTTGACGTGCTGGACAACCACGGCGAGCCCAAGTACACGAGCGTTTACCAGGTTTATGTGCTGGTATAACCATAAAAGCTGATATTAAATGCTGTTTTACATGAGCTGCTCCAAACTAATCGTTGATTGTTTTAAGATGGGCCTAGGCGAGGTTTATTCTTGGCCTTTAAACGGATTGAACATCTGCTAGATTATAGAAGCTGCGCTGCAGCGCTGAAAACACCAAAATTTGCACAGTGCCATGTGCGGGATTTTTTGGTCCGCGGGCGGCAGCTGCAGCCCGGCGCTGGCGGAGATGCTCAGACGCAGGGGCCCCGACTGCTACAAGGAGACACATTTCGAGGGCGTGTTCGCAGCCTCCAGCGTGCTGTGCATAAGGGGGTCCGTCCCGCAGCCGGTGGTGGGAGACGGCTACCTCCTCCAGTACAACGGCGAGGTATACAACGGGAGCAGCAGCGATACCGAGTACATCAGAGGCATTATTGATGGCATTATCAGCGCAGAAACTAGCTGCTTGTCTAGCGGCGCGCTGCTCAGCACGTACGATTCTGGGGAAACATCGAAATCACGAACAGATGAGCAGAATCTCCCCAGCGAAGGCGACTTCAGCTTTGCTGTCCGCCTGTACACCGAAATCAACAAGTCGGAGAACGAGCTGGCGCTATCGGTCATTCGTGGAGGCAAGGCCTACTTCTTCAAGGACGATGTGGGCCGGAGGAGCCTTGGCATCACACGCGCCCCGTTTGGGCTCTCGTCGGTGTGCTACGAGGAGGAGCTCGATCCGATGAAGCTGTACGTGTACGACTTTGCGAGTGGCCAGCTCGCCTCAGCTTTCAAGCCGCGGTTCGGCGTTGTCGGCGCGTATCTGCAGCGCTTCGGTTCGATCGGCCCGTTCCTCTTCTCCGACAGGCACAGAGATGCGTACCGGTACATGACCGGGTACGGGGAGCTGTGCTGCGGTATTGGTAGCAGCGGGGCTGGCATGCAGAATCAGCAGAGTTGCAGCAGCACCATCGCGGCCTTTGATGCCGAGATAGGCAGGGCGGTGAGGACGCGGCTCCCCGAGGGCGATGTGGTTGTATTCTTCAGCGGCGGGATCGACTCGGTGCTGGTCGCGCTGCAGGCCCACCTAAATGCGCCTCCGCACTCCGTCATACACCTGGTGAACACGTGCTTCGCCGATTCCTTCGACCGGGCGGCGGGGGTAACTGCTCATCGAGAGCTCCAGAGCAAGTTTCCGGCGCGCAGATTCAACTTCATCGAGAACGACCTGAGCGTGGCGCGGATCAGGGAGCACAGGGCCGCTATCGCAGCGCTCGTGGCACCTAAAGTCAGCACCATGGACCTCAACATCGGCATTATTCTGTACTTCAGTGCGATGGAGGCCAGCAGGTACGGCAAAGTCGCGCTGCTCGGGTCGGGCGCAGACGAAGTCTTCGGCGGATACAGCAAATACAGCAGAGAGTGCGCAGAGGCGAGCAGCACTAAAAATGGCGCGGAGTTCCGCCGCCACATGCTCTTCGATCTCTTCACCGTCTCCATGCACAACATATGCAGGGACGATCGCGTGATTGCGCACTGGGGCGTGGAGGCGCGCTTTGCCTTCCTGGACACCGATGTCATACAGAAGAGCCTCCTGCTCGCCGATGACGCCTTTATCAGCGGCGGCGAGAACAAGCACCTGCTGCGCGCGATCCTGCGGAGCCACGGCTTGGTGGAGACCGCGGGCTGCCTGAAGAAGGCCATGCAGTACGGCTCGGCGCTGCACAGGCACGAAAAGCTGATCTTTGGAGATGCTGAGCAGGCCGTATAAAATGCTCCCACCAGCAGGGGCAAGTGCACCCAGCTATATAAGTCAAATAAATAGAACCCTACGAGTATTTATTCTATGGTTCGTGTCCAAGCTCTTCGATAAAAGCGCTCACATCAGTTTGCTGTTCAGCTCATCCAGGGCGTCTGAGATTTTGCTGTTGTAAGCTTTGGCCGCATCGGGCTGCACAATCTTGACGTAGATGAACCCGCGGATGGCCGATGTAATCGTCGAGACCATGGCGTGGAATAACGAAACGGAGGATACAGTGCAGAGCATGACTAAAACGGTCTCGCAGGAGTCCTCGTGTCCTATAACAGCAGAACTCATTAAAAACGACAAAACTGCAAACACTATCTCCAGGGGGTACAGGGCGTAGTCAAAGGCATCGAATGCGACGAGGCTTTTGTAGTTTGAAGCGTTAACGAGAGCGGCAGACTCGCTGAGTGCTTTGGTGTAGCAGATGTTGTGCGTAGCAAAGTATGGCAGGAGCATGTTATTCAAGGGCTCGACAACTGATATGCAGAGCCAGCGGAGAGGCGCAGTAAGTGCCCGAAGAGCGCGTAGTAGGTACCCCTCGCTGCGCCCACCACTAATATCCGGATTTGACTCGACCATCTTAACGTCCAGGAGCTTGAGGGGCCACGCAATGCCGCGCAGAAGGGCCGCGAAGCAGATGGCCCCCTGACTTGCAGGGAGACTCTTAAGACTCTTCCAGAATATCAAATAGCCGGCACTTTGCTGTTGGCTGATGCAGTTGATGGCAGTATAGATACACGAGGCCTGGTGAATGTAGCCCATAGTACCGCACAGATGATAGATAATGAAAAGCATCGACACGCAAGCTAAGCGGCCACAGCCTAAGTAGTGGAAGCAAATACAAAACAGCATAGCATGCGCCATAGCTACAAAAATGTAAAGGAGACAAATGCCGAAGAACCGCAGTACAAAACCTGCGACAGCGGAAGCAGCAGCATTTAGAATTAGCGCGACGCAATCTAAGTGGGGCTTAATGGCGAAGTAGTACAGAGTGCCCGTTACCACGGTTGACGCAAACCAGATCGCGGATCCGATGGCAAGGTCGTGATAGCACAGCAGCAGCGGAGCAATACAGGAGCCCACCAGACCAACGCGGATGCAAGCACGCGGGCAGTGCATGAGAGTCACGAAAAGGAGCAGCGATGCACCGGTGTACAGCAAATAATAGCATATCAGATGGGAAGGAAAGCTCCTATATATGGATAAACTTGAATATAGTACCTTAGACCATATAGAGTAGTTTTTATGAGTAATCCATAGAGCATATAAATAAAAGCCAAATATACTACCGAGCAACAGCGATGTCGCCCAGACATCGTATCTTTTTTTATGATCTTTGGTCTCCGAGCGCTCAGCAGGCTGCTCCATGGGTGCGAATTTTTGGAATTTTAAAAATCGTAAAGGGGAAGGGGGCGTCTTTGCGCGCAGCATTCGGGGTCATTTGCAGGATAGAGAATGGCCCCAAGAGGAGTATCATAGAATTACTATTGCAATAGCAAAATTGGATAGAAGCTGAACGCTTGACAGACTCATGGTAAGAAATGGCTTGTGATTGATCTGGCTATGCCATTTTTGGTCAGACTAGTTTGCGCCAAGTTAGTTCTGAAATGACCAATGAAAGCTTATTCTTAATTGAATGTATCTCCTTTATCCGTCGGGCACCACTTTGCAATCTGAATCGCAGATGATACTGTCTATAGCCATACAGATCTGCTGCTGTCCCTCGAGTAACAATCGGTGGGAGCTAGCTGGGCATTTCTGTTAAGAATGCTACAAAGTATTGAACACTATGTTTGGGCACAGGTATGATTTATTGAGCTGACAAGTTATAAGGTCTTTCAAATATTTACATGCGTTTGTTGATCTGCGCCTCTAGAGCGTCTGAGATTTTGCTGTTGTAAAGCCCGAGCGCATCGGGATACTCAAGCTTGGCGTAGATGAGCCCGCGCGCAGTCGCAGTGATCGCAGAAGCCATGCCGTGGAATATGGCGGTGGAGAATATGGTGGAAAGCGCGACCCAAAGAGCTTTGTAGGAGTTATCATGCCCTATCGTTGTGGAATTCACGTAGAATGACACAACCGCAAATGCATACTCCAGGGGGTACAGGGCGTAGTCGAAGGCAGTAAGTGCGGCGAAGCTTTTGTACTTCGAAGCGGCCACAAGAGCGGCAGACTCGCTGAGCGCCCTGGTGTAGCAGACGTGGTGTGTAGCAACGTAGGGAAGGAGCATGTTGTTCGTGGGCTCGACAACTGAAACGCACAGCCAATGCAGAGGCGCGGCAACCGCCCGAAATGCGCGTAATAGATATTCTATGCTGCGCCCATTGCTGATATGAGAACTTGGCTCGGGCATCTTAAAGCTCAAGAGCTTGAGGGGCCACACAACGCCGCGCAGAAGCGCCGCGAGGCATACAGTCCCCAAAGATGCACGAACAGCGCTAAGACTTTTCCAGATCGTAGCAAAGCTAATTTTGTGCTGCTGGCTGATGATGCAGTCGACGACAGTGCGGACGGACAGTACCTGGAGAAAGTAGTTCATAGCGCCGCACAGATGATAGACAGTAAAAAGCATCGATACATGGGCCAGCCAGCCACCGCCCAGGTAGTGTACACAAAGACAAGCCATCCTGGTATATGCAAGGGCGCCAAGAACAAGGAAAAGGAAAATGCCGATGAGGCGCAGTACAAAGCCAGCGGCGGCAGATGCGGCGGTGCTCAAAATCAGCTCGATGAGATCTAGGTGAGGCCTGATAGCGTAGAAGTAGGCAGCGCTCGTTACCACGATTGATGCAAACCAGATCGCGGCCCCAGTGGCAACGTCGAAATAGCACAGCAGCAGCGGCGCAATGCAGGAGCCCAGTAGGCCGACGCGAATGCACGCGCGCGGACAGAATATAAGGGCCACAAAGAGGAACAGTGACGCACCAGAGCACAGCAAATAATAGCGGACCAGGTGGGGGACGAAGCTCTTAGTCGCGGTTCTCTCTAAATTAGATACTTTGGACCATATGGAGTGGTGGTTATAGGCAATCAACAGAGCGCACAAATGGAAACCGATTATACTGCTATACAGCAACACCAACGCCCAAATATCGAATTCTTTCCCGCAACCCTCGGTCTCCGAGCGCTCGCCAGGCTGCCCCATGGGCGGTAATTTTTCAGACACCTAAGAATCGCAAAGGAGAGGGCGTTTTACGGCGCAGCGCTAGAGAGCAACATCAAACGTATGTGATAGCAATAGCATGGTAGTAACTAATTATATAAAACATAAACTGGAATATTTACAATATCAACAAATTTTATCGGCAAGTTTGAAGCGATGTTAACTGCGCAGCAAGTTAATATTAGATAGATATTGATGCAGATCTAATTATGCTAGTTTTAGCTGTATCAGTTTGCAGCAATACATTTTTGCTTTGAGCAGCCATTGACGGTTTAATTCGTTCGACCGTTTCCTCCTTTATTTTCACGCAGCTCAAGCCGCAGATGATACAAAGCATGGACGTGCAACTCAGTTACTGCTCCACAAGCATTATTGTATGAGTGATGGCGGCTGCTCCCAACAAGCACGCCAAAAGAATATTCTCTTCTTTGCACCGATGGCTCTGTAGTTTGCTCTACTACGTGGAATATGCTAGGTGGTAGTTGATAAACAAATTGCTGACACGATTCCGGTATCAGCGGGGCTGCGAAAGCCGGCTGTGCTGCGCCCGCGTAACTAAATCTCATCAAAATTTTCAATAAAATCGTTGCGCGGTCTTACCCCTATGAATCCCGCTGATCAGAAGACTAACGCGAAGCTCGACGAGAACCAGATTTTCGCGCAGCTCACGTTCAGCGGCGCGCCCGGCGAGGACGCGGCGAGCTTCTACCAGGACTTCATCACGTACTGCAACATGGAGAAGCTGAAGCACGACGAGCTGGCCTTCCGGCTGCGGCTCATGTTAAAGGGGCCGGCGCTGACGTGGCTGCGCTCGCTCGGCGACTTGGCGAACTCCAGGGAGATACTCGCGGCGTTCCAGGAGCGCTTCCTGCGCAAGAACACGCTGTTCTCAGTCGTGTACGAGCTGTGCTGCGGCGTGCAGGAGGAGGGCGAGCCCGTGCTCGAGTTCCTCGACCGCATGAAGAGCATTGCGGTCAAGATCAACCTCTCGGACGACGTGCTCGTGCCCATCGTGCTGCGCGCGCTCCCCGACAACATCTCCGAGCCCACGATCCTCTTCTCCAAGGGGAACAGCATCTCGTGGGCGGAGCTGTACGACCGCTGCAAGACTTGGGATCTCTTCTTCATGCACAAGTCCAAGGGCCGGCTGGGTGCTGCGGTGCCGCTTATGTGCACGCTCTGCAACCAGAAGGGCCACTCCGCAAAAGACTGCGGCCAAGCTGAGCAGCCCAAGGAGCCCGCTGCAGAGGATCTCCACGAGGGGAGCAGCTCGCCCGCCCAATCTGCCGCCGCTTCGCAGCAGCCGCCTCCGTACAACCAGCATCCGTCGGCTGGCCACATGAATTACTTCTAACGGGTTTTGCTATAGAGGGCTGCTGCCCGACTCAGCTTTAATAAATACATAATATCTTGCATTTGGTTATCGGGGCTGGATGATGAGAAAGCGCGTCTGTGTAAACTGTGCGCCTATGTGTCCAAACAGTAGCATTCGGCAACAACTGCTGGCTCAGCCAGTTCAGACTGAAATGGTGACTTTTCCATCCCTTTCTACGGCAGTCTAGATACAGCCTTTAGATTGGTAGGCATGAGAGTATGCGGTATTTGTGTCATTTGAATCAATCCGCTAGAATCGGTGCTACAAAATACTCCAACAATTTTACTTTATATCCGCAGCTTGGTATCTTTACGCATTAGAATAGTGCCAGAAAAACTCCTTTTATGAGAGCAGGCCCTTCCTTATGCAGACTTTGATGATTTCTTTGACGTACTTTGGTATCGCATTGCTAGATTCATCAGCAGCCTCAGGGCGCATCCACAGCCGCTCCCGCCTTCCGGCCTCCTCAAATTCCGCCGCGCAGTGTGACACATGCATTATGTAGTACGTGGTGTTGCGTATCACAACAGCAGGCTCGCAGGGCGTGCTCCCGCTGATCCCCGCCTCCTCAGCCGCCTCGCGCACCGCAGCCTCAAGAGGCGATTCGTGCTTCTTCACGCCGCCCTTGGGGAAGATGAAGTGGCGCTTCGCATTGGAAATGAGCAGAATCCGCCCGTCGGATCCGACCGGGATAATACCAGCCAGCTCCCTATTCCGCCCCTTCATGCCTATCGAGGGCACACGGACGCCGCAGCCAGTTAACCGTGGCGAACAGAAGACCCAGCCAATCATCCGAGGATCTGCCAAGTAACTCTGGTGCTGTTACCCGGGAGACATCCCCGAGCTAAGCCAGCTACAAGTAGTGCCAAATGGCACAGTGCACACTAGAAATAGTAAAGGTGCTTTATTCTTCTTTCATCTTCTTCGCTCCAGTCTGGGCCGCCGCGGGTGATCCACGTGCAAAAAAGGGGAAATTAAAGGGGGCGCTCATGCCCTTAGTAAACGGCCTTTCGGCCGGAAGGCCGTACAGATGCGTCCGGTAGACCTGGCTCGTCAGCAGGCTGCTCAGCAGATTGGAAACGAAATAGTCCATGTAGTACTGCGTCGAGTAGGTATTAACTGTGAATGCGACCATGGCGATCTGCGTGTATACAAGTTGCATATGCTTGTCGTTCTCCATGCGGTCGTATTCGCACACTGTGCCGTTGAATGTGTAGCTCTTGCAGCCCGCGAAGATTGATTTCGTTGCCGCACACTCAAGACGTGTCTGATCGTTCTTCGAGTCTATCTGCCCCCGGATGTAGTAAGCGATGCCGAACCGCACGACTAAAGACAGCACAATCAGAGTCCAAGTAAGGGCGACATGGGCCGTGGGCCAGAAGCGGAGAAAGTTCATAAAGAAGTCGAGTATGAAGAAGCACGCAATCTGTATTCCGATGCTTACTGCTTTGAACGACACAGCCATGGGTGAGATTTTTATCAGAATGATAAATTTTTCATAAAAAATCAGCGTGTGCTGCGTATGCGTAGTGAGATATGTTTACACCATGAGTTATTGATCATGAACATCATACTTTGAGTTACCTCTGATAACCAAATACATCAGATATAATAAAGTTAGTTACAGTGAGTTTTAAATATCTGTGCACGTATTATACGTACGCCAGTACCTCTTTCATAAGCCAACGCGCTAGCTTCTCGGCGCTATTTCCGGCGCCTGCCGTCGCTCTGCGCAAGAATTCATTAACGGGGCTTGGACAAATCAGGCATCAAAGACTTTCTCAGCACGCAGGACTGGATGTGAGCCTTACGCTGGCCGCAACGCCGCGTTCTCGCATTATTTCTTGTAATATCATGCCGCAGCTCCATCTCAGGTTGCAACGTATGGCACGACTTGATGTTGCACTTGTACATGCTACCGTATCATCCATGAGCATATCATACTCGCGCGCCTTCATATTTCGACTGTCAGCAGCTGACCTTGGTTGGTGCTGCCAATCTCAATCAGTGGAGTATGGTTGCGGCGCTTGTTAGCACGGAGATATCCGTGCGGTGTGAATCATCATGACGCCCATCATGATCCGGGTTCCAACCCAGGTCTTGACTTCGTGACTGTTCAGAAACTTCTGCACAGGCGCAAGCGGGCCTTACGCGCAGGCTCCAGCCTGTAGCGGTTCATAGAAGCAGATGCAGCGAATGCAGCACGTTGTTGTAGCGCTGCGATGCGGTTAGAGCGCCACGGAGTATATTGGGAATCGCAGTAGTACCATCGTATATCACTAATCACAACGGTAACTTATCCAGAACTCTTAAGGCCGGGCCTATCAAGTAATTTATTCTTTCTTTATTTTCCTCGTTCCAGTCTGGGCCGCCACGGGTGCTCTGGGCACAAAAAAGGGGAAAGTAAAGGGGGCGCTATTGCTCATTTCGAACGGCCTATCGACCGGTAGACCGTAAAGGTGCGCTCTGTAGACCGGGCTCGTTAGTAAGTTGCACAGCAGGTTAGAGGCATACAGTATACTGTAGCATTTCACTATGTTAGTATTACTTGAAAATAAGATGGTTACGAGCTGCGCATACACTTGGTGCATATACATGTCATTCTCTCTGCGATCGTATTCACACACCGTACCATCGAATATGTAGCTCTTCCAGCCCGCGAAGACTGATTTTGTCGCGTTGCACTTGAGATGCGTCTGATCGTTCTTCGTGTTTATTTGTCTCCGGATGTAGAAAGCGATACCAAAACGTGCGGCTAAAGACAGCAAAAATAGGGCCCAAGCAGCAATTATTTGGGCCGTGGGCCAGAAGCTGAGATAGTGCATGAGCACGCCGAGAATAATAAAGCTTGCAATTTGGGACACAGCACTTGCTGCTTGGAAAGAAATGGCCATGGGGCAAAATTTTACCAGAATGATAAATTTGCTTGAAAAATCAGCATGTGCAGCGTATGCGTAGGGGATATCATTACATGCAAGACTGCGCTATCTATCATGATTATCACCGCAGATTCTGAGCAACACTACCTCATGCACTATTCGGCTTCAACACTCCTAGTTTTGTACCTTTAATCCTAATAATGCTGCACTGAAATACAAGCTTAAAAGCGCCCAAGCCTACCTCCCAGGCTGTAAAAGCAAAAATCTCGAATAAATACGCAAGCCACAGATTTAATCTTCTTTCTTCTTCCTCTTCTCGGACTGAGCAGGCTCGGCGGCAGGCTGCGCGGCGGGCGCGGCGCCGAAGAGCGTGTTCTGGTCGAAGGGCCGGAGCATCTTCATACCGTAGATGTGCGCTCTGTAGAGCGGGCTGAAGAGCAGGCAGCGGACGAAGCCCATGGCGTGGATGATCAGGGGCTGCAGCGCGTGCCACTTGAAGTGCAGCACGGTGATGACCAGGCCCTGGATGAGCATGCTGCGCAGCGCCTTGTTGAGCTCGTTGAGGTCGTACTCCGCGACGGTGGTATCGACCTCCTCGCTCTCGGTGGGGTTGAACAGAGACGGCTCGGCGCGGTGCTTGAAGACGGTCCTGTCGTTCTGCGCGAGGATTCTGCGGCGCATGTAGAAGCCGATGGCCATGCGCAGCAGGATTGCAGCGGCGAAGCAGGCGCGCGCCGCCATCACGAAGCTGGGGCCGGTGACGGCGCTGCGTTTGCTGATCTGCATCGCGATGAGCGTGCAGGCGAACCCAAAGATCTGCTCGGCAGTGTGCAGTGCGATCGCCATGTGGGTAAAATTTTTCTACGCACTGAAATCACCACAGGTCTATTTGCGCAGGCAGCCCACGGCGCCGGCAGTATGCAAGTTGCTTGGTAAACTTGGCTACTGTGCAGCGCACGGCTAGCCAGAGCGCATTTTACCAGCATATGCAAAGACGCACAGAGCTTCAGCGAGGCGTCGTACAAGCGCACATGGCAAGGCCAAACAACTAATAATATGGTAGTATTTGGCGGCGGAGCGAGCAGTATTCACACTACTAGCACCGCCTTTCCAAATGGTCGATCGAGGCGGCCATAGGTGCCGTGTTAAAACCACCATGGATGGCCAGGCGTACAACTGTACAGTAATACACCAAGCCACGCAGCACACAGCGCGTCGTATAGCATACCAGATAAGATACACACAAAGCTCTACAGAATTTATTTGATTTGCGTTAGACGGACTCGGAGAAGTCGATCGGCTCGAACATGATGCTCTTCGGCGGCCGGTAGTCCGCGTGGCTCTTGAACTTGAACAGCTCCTCGAGGAACTCGAAGCGCTGCTTCTTCCCGATCCGCTCGATGTTGCGGTTGTGGCACTCGAACTCGTGCAGCTTGTGCTTGGTGCCCACGAGCTCGTCCTTGGTCAGCACGTCCTTCGGCGGCCGGCAGCTGTGCAGGTACATGCAGTCGTTGTTCTGGCACGGCACGTTCTTGAGGTAGAAGCTGCAGTACTTCGTGGTCCCGTACGTGCAGCGCAGCACGCGCCCGTCGAGCAGGCTCTCGTCCACCTCCTGGATGCACCACTTCGCCTCGAACTGCGTGGTGTACGTGATGTACGCGCTCGCCGTGGACTCGCCCGGGCGCGCGTCCGTGCGCCGATTGATGATGATCTTTTTGATCGCGCCGAACTGCCCGAAGAACTCGTGGCGGCGCAGCGTCGCCTCCTCCGCGAAGCGCTGCGGGATGCCTATGATATATACAAGTGTCTTCTGTATGACGCGGATGTTGTAGAAGTCGATGTATGCGCCTCCCTCGACCTCGCTGCCCATGGAGACCAATTTTTGCGTCAATATACGGAAGCGCCCTATTAAAATTTTTAAAAAGATTTGCGGCGCCGCTCGCGGCTTTCCGAGCTTCTGGGCGCGCTCTGCGGCATTTTCAGTGTGTGCAACAGCCGAGCTGGCTTCGTCTAACGCTGTTTTAATATTCTCCTCTGTGCGGGCTGCTGCGTTCATATTAAAGCGGCCAACAGGCAGCATACCGTTATTTTCGCCAGCGCATCGCATTTGCCTTGCGTGTCGATATGCTTCGTGTACAAAATCAGGCATATCGATACGCTTCTAGGCAGTTCATTTTAATTCTTGCTTTACTCGGCTCGGCGCCATCACACGTGATATCTTAGCCCTATAAGGATGCAGAATGCACCTTCGGGTTGGAACAAACGTACTGATAAAACGATCAGGATAAGAATGATCTGACGTGCAGTAATTTATTGCGGGTGCCAGAATTTGAGAGCCGCTTGGGCACGCTCAGGCACGGTGGCATGCCTTTTATAGCTACACGCCGATCAGTATTATGCTACAGAGTAGTGTCTGCAATTTACTACTAGTCCGCTGTTAACATCCCATGGTGCAAGCCTCTTGGGCTCCCCCGGCAGCTGCCCTTTTGTTCTAGGCACGGGGAGGCGCCGTGTCCTGCGCGGGCCGGATATACACGCGGCCAATAAAAATTTACCCAAGAAGTAATGGACGTCAACTTCAACGAGAATGCGGTGCTCATTACCGTGAAGAAGGTCAAGAACAGCTACCAGACGCTCCTCGAGAACATCCCGGCCGACCGCATCGAGAAGATCCTCTCCACATGCAAGAGCAAGTTCGGCTGCGGCGGGAACATCGCCAGCAGCACGGGCGCCAGCGTGCTGGTGCTCAACGGAGACCAGAAATTCAACATAGAGCGCACCAAGGCCTCCATATTCCAGGGCCTGGAGATGCGTATGAAGAGCAATAATTAAATCTGTTTGCATTTGTTGCTTGCTGGGAGAGGTGCTGG
>JALRLY010000274.1:0-151746 GCA_023647555.1 Pancytospora philotis
GCAGAATCTGCTTGCGCCGCTTGTCGAGGACGACAATGTCCGGCCGGTCGTGCGCAACCTTGACGTCGGTCTTCACGCGGGTGTCCACGCGGATCTCGATGTCGCGGCTGCTCAGCACCTCCTGCACGGAGTGCAGGCGGATCCGGCGTTGGCTCTTCAGACCATAGCGGTTGCATAATAAGAGATGGATGCAGCGCACTACTTCATTGTGCCGGCGCGTGTAGTCATGGGCTAGCATGCGGTCGCATCGCGTAGCGAGGTGGTCGACTGTTTTGGCAGCCTTGCCACAGTGAGGGCACGTCCCGCCCGCACCCATGAACAGGTTGCGGTCTTGGAGTGCACACAGGGCAGCTTCCTCGCGCGGCGCAATGTTTCCGCTGCGCAGCCACACCGTCGATCCTGGCATGCTCACTATCTCATTCCCAGTGGCTCTGTACAGCTTCTTGTGCTCGATCTTCTGGTTAATCTCGCCGTACAGAGACCTCCACTGGGCCTCTCTGATTATGCTTGTGTCGTCGGTGGCTTCCATGCCATACTTGTGCGCTATGTACCCGCCAATTAGGGACAAATGGGTCTTGGCTTGGGCCTCGACGTCCAGATGGCAGCGCGGCGGGTACTGGCTTCGAATGATGCTTGTAGTGTGGAAGATAATTGTGTGAGCATAAGCTCGCTTCTGAATGCCAAACAATGGAGCCCGCGTCCCAGTTGGGCTCGGGGTAGGTACAGCCGCTCTTTACACGCTGGCTGGGCATGCAAGCCGTGCCGCGATAGGCACTGACGCACTGCATGGTCCAGCTCCTCAAAGTCTCTAGGCTCGAGCCTTAAGACGCCCACGTAGTAGTTGGTCAACGACAGCGCATGTTCGTTGATCGCGTGGAAGAGGTGGCGCGCATTGAGTCGGGTCTTGCACAACCGCTCCACCCGTGCTAGCAGCTCAGCTCGCACCTTCTCGAAGCACTCTCGCTTAGGCACACCGGTCTTGTCCTCGATGATACCGAGGTACTTGTAGCCGGCAGCGCCCTCAAGCAGCTCCGCAAAGCCTTCGCATACCGCAGAGTTCGTCGCTGATTTCTCGCGGTTCATCTCAAGGCCAATTGCTTGGAAGAATGCGCGCATCTCATCGGCCAGCTTAGCCAAGTTGTCCTCTGATGTCGCGAAAAGCTTCAGATCGTCCATGAAGAGCAGGTGGTTTATGCTGTGCGTGCGGCCCTCGCCTGAGTCGATTGCTATCATAGGGAAAGCCCCATTCAGCGACCGGCTAAGCGGGTCCATGCACAGTGCGAAGAGCAGCGGCGAGAGCGTATCGCCCTGTAGGATACCGCGCTCCACCTGCTTCTCCAAAATCACCTCGAAGTTCGAGCGGACTTGCAGCGTCCAGCTTGCGATAGTTGTCTCCAGAAATGCTTGCACCCATACGGGCAGGGAAAGGCGTTTGATGCAGGCCAAGAGGTAGCTGTGGTTTACAGAGTCGAAGGCTTTCTTGACATCAACCCACAACTCCAGCAGCTTGTTGCCGTGTGCCTTGTTGGCCGCGATGTTCAGTAACGCCTGTTCTTTGGATCCTTGGACACCTCGTACTGTGCCCAGCTGATTCTCAGCGATAAGCCCCCGTCGCTCGACCTCGATGCGTACTACCTCGGTGACACACTTCGTGGTCAGCTTGTATAGGCACGACATGCAGGTTATGGGCCGAAAGTCGCTACCGCGCTTGGCCTCGCCCTTTGGCATCAGGTACGTCAGTCCCTTGTAGAACCACTCCTGCGGCTTCGTGCCCTCAAGGCAGACTCCACGGATAACTTCATAGAGGCTATCGTGGAGGGAGCTGATTCGTTGAATAAAGTAGTTGAATACCCCATCCACACCAGCTCCAACCCATGGTTTGAGCCACGCCACTAGCTCGCCAAACTCCGCCCGCGTTGGGAACACTGCGGGGGCTTCGGGGCCAGCGTCAAAGCTCAGCAGCC
Organism: Pancytospora philotis; assembly: GCA_023647555.1. Classification (NCBI taxonomy): domain Eukaryota; kingdom Fungi; phylum Microsporidia; genus Pancytospora; species Pancytospora philotis. The sequence continues at coordinate 1,965 of JALRLY010000274.1, forward strand.
ATCTGTTCAGCCCAGTGCTCTCCGTTTCAGTCTCCGGCTTGTTCCACATCGTGGACCAGAATGCCTTGACCTCTTCGGCAGGGACAGTGTGCGTCATGCCTTGGTCCCCGGAGAGACCTCTGTAGAAGCGTTTGCGGTTGAGCTCGAACTGCATGTTTTGCTTGTGGAATTCCTTCCGCTTGACATTCATTTCGAGCCGTTTTTCGTGCGCGCGGATCAGATTATCCAGCGTCGCAACCGCCTCTCCGACGTCGTGCGGCTTGCTCAGTGCTAGGCCCTGCTCGCGCATTGCCTTGCGCGCTGTTCGCCGTTCGTCGTCTTCGAGTTCTTCACCGCGTTGCGCCTTCATCAGCACGTCGCGGGCTTCCCTTTGCCGCGTGATCTTCGCGGTAATATTGGCTGCCCACGGCGACGCCCTCGGTGCCCTCTCCGTCTCTGCCTGGTAGACAGCCTGGACGGCTTGCAGGATGCGAGCGATATGCTCCATTGTACTTGGGGGGTTCTCCTTCACGTGCTGGCCGACAGCTCGGTTCAACGCAGTAAGGACATTGGTGTCTACCCTCGACGAAGGTACTTTCCTTGTCCTTTCTGCCGCTTCCACGCTAGTTTTGCTCGCCGTCCGAATGTGAATTTGGATTTTCTCAAGCATCTTAGCGTAGAGACGCGCGTCAGCTAGCGAGCTCTCTTCGAGTAGCTCAGTGACGGTTTTCACTCGCTTGGTGGCCCTGTCTTGGAATTGCCTGACCGTGCAAGGCCGCCCCGTATCCGAGACGACTGCCTTCTTCGCACGTCTGGTAAACTCTTCAACAGACACATTTACGGAGAACCGAGAGCAGAAATACGCATGCGCCTTGGCCCACCCTTTCCGCGGCATCCTATCAAGCCCTCCCAGAAGTGCCACGTAGGCTTTCTGGGGCCAGTCGTCGACGCCAGCGCTGACACTCTCGAGTATAGAGATCAGTCGGGCGTCATGTCCAGCAGCAGTAGGAGCCGGAGATGCAGATATCGCATCAGGGGGCCGAGGGGCAGAGCATGTTGCGTCGTCAACGCGGGCTGCTTCTTGTGCGTCGTCTTTCGATTTCGCAGCTCGCTCTATTGTCGTTATAGCAATATTTATTAAACTAAGGCGCTCACAGCCGTGTTATGGTTTCTATTTGTGGTTCCGCTAGTAGCTGAGATAGCCGGGCTTCAGCGAGCGCAGCACCACCTTGTCCTCAAGCGTATGCCGCTCCATGCGTCCGTCGTAGACCAGGCAGTCAACGAGCGTGTTCAGGTCGCCCATGCTCAGCTCCACCTCCGATATCCCGCTGCTGTCTATAAACGTCTTCAGATCGACCAGCCGCACAAGCGAGTCCATCTTGGGCAGCGCGTACTCGTCCTCAGGCTTCGCGCAGTACTGGTACATAATGTCCATCAGCTTGTTGACGAACACCAGGTCCACGTCGTTGTTGTTGAACCACACGCCGCCGGTGACCTCCTCGTCCGGCTTGAGATCGTAGAGCAGGTACATCTTCCGGTTGTTCTTGACGGACTTGACGCTCTTGATCTTGCGCGCGGTCTCGAGATTGCGCAAAATTTTGAGAATCAAGTTGTGCGGAATGTTCGTCTTCAGCTTGATGTCGCGCAGCCACATCCCGTTGGAGCCGATCTGCCCGAGCAGCGCGATGATCATCCCCTCGTAGTCCGTGGTTCTGCTCCTGACCGCCTTGTAGTATATCTTCTCGCTGGTCTTCACGATCTCGATCTGGTTGGACTTGAGCAGGCCGTTCAGCACGGTCGCCAGCTCCAGCTTCGTGAGCTTGGCGAACGCGCCGCACAGCTCCTCCTCGGTGGCGCCGTCTTCGCGCTCGAGCAGATACTCGAGGACATCGCCCATGGGCTGCCGGTGGAAAATTTGCAAATCGCACGCGTGCCGGCGCATCAGCTGTGGACTAGCTCTGGCTTGGCTGTTTATTGGATGCTTTAAGCAGCCCTGTTTTGGTATGCGGTATTTCAGCCCTTTGGGCATGCACCAGAACCCTGAAACAGAGAGTTCAATGGGCGAGGATGCGGTAACAGCTGAGCTCAGCGGCTTACTGGGCGAGGATGTTGATGGATGCGTGTACGCAAAAGATGCGCTCCTGCTCCAGGTTCTGCTAGAAGAGCAGCCCGCGGCTGGACAGGGGCTAGACTACAGAATCGCGCGGCTATGCTACTTGGAGCTCGCACCGCAAAGCCAGGAAAGGGTAGTTGCTCTGCTGAATCGTCTTAGGCAGCTGCGAACCGGGGCTGCCGGATGCACACACTCCACCTATCGATCGCTTCATGCCATCCTCGGGGCGGAAGGCACAGCGAGGCTGGTGACGCAAGCAGGCGGTCTGAGCACAATCGTATACAATCGGCCTGGGCGGCTGGCTAAGTTTGATGCAGTTAAAACCCATCCGTTTGTGCTGGCGCAAGAAGACCGCACCAGGGCGGCCCGTTTCCTGTCGTGCAAAATAGCCCTGGCGGCGCGCGTGGACTACTGTGGCGGCGAGGCGTTTGATTTCTCAGACGCGCTGCGCAAATATGGCGCCCGCGCACAGATTGGCGGTAAAGCACCCAGGCCAGAACGCCAGCCCATCAAGAGCCACCGCGGCGGATTGAGACGGCGGCGCAGAATTAAGAACCGCCAGTTACTTACAAATTAAATATGCTACATGTAATTTCTATCGGAGCAGAATAAGCCTGTGCTAGTATTTATTTTTCACGGCTTTGACCTCTTACCTAGAGCTGCGATAAAGGCCGGCCGTTCACACGCTCCGGTCCCAGGTGGGTGCGTGCGGCAGGGTAGCCATGCCGCTGAAATACTCCTTCTCTATCCGCGCCTCCAAGTCGTACAGGCTGTTGCAGCCCCAGCCCTTGGCCCGCGCGGCGTTCAGCAGTTTCTTGGCGTATACGAAGTTGCCCGCGTCGATATTCTTCTTGGCAAGCCTGAAAAGCGAGTGCTTGTACTCCGTCAGATTGTAGCCCCAGGCGTTGCGCCTTAGTGTATCCACGCTGTTGTCGCACACGTAGTTGTACATCAGGTTGGACTTGCCGCGGGCGTACAGCGGCTTGTTCTGGTCGTACTGGACGTCGAGCGCCAGATAGGCGCCGTAGTCCCTGCTCTTGAGGGCCGCGAGGTAGAGCTCGTTTATCCGCTGGTTCTCGGCCCGCGCCTCGCGCCGCTGCCGCTCCGACTCCATATTCACAGCCCGGAACATGGGCACCGCAGTTCCGCGAGTGATCCGCACTGGGATGCGAGGCAGTCTCGCAAAAATAAAAAGTGGGCTCCGGCGCCGGGCGATCGAACGGCAGACGAGCGGTCTACAATGACAGTAATAAACTTCATTCTATGATGTGTGTCGAGGCCTTCTCCAGGCGGTCCATGATCGCAAGGCCCTCGTGGTCGGTGGCGTATGCCCGAATGAAAATGGCATCGCACGATTTGTCGAGCGCACGCAGCCCGGCGAAGATCCCGCGGCAGACGTCCTGGCTGCTCTGCCCCAGATCAAAGCGCTTGTGCACCGTAAACCCGTAGCTTTCGTGCGCGCTGCCCATCACGCCTATGCGGCGCTCGCCCAGCTCCCCGGCCTTGCGCGCCATCGCGTCCTTCCAGTCGGCGCCGCGGAACAGGAACACCGTGGCGCACGGGGAGTAGTGCTTGTACTTCTGGCCCGGGCTGAGCACCTCGCCGCCGACGGCCTTGTTCTCGACGCACACCTCGCGCCCGATGACGGCCTCGATGTCCTCGCGCGTGATGCAGCCGGGCCGCAGGATGACCGCGCGGCCCTTGATGATCCCAAATACCGTGGACTCGAGGCCGACGGCGCAGGGACCATCGTCGATGTAGTGCTCGACGCGCGCGCCGAAGTCGTCCACGACATGCTGGACGGTCGTGGGGCTCGGCCGCCCGCTCGTGTTCGCAGACGGCGCCGCGAGCGGCACACCTATCCTGTCGATCAGCCTGCAGAGCTGCGGGCTCCGGGGCATCCGCACAGCCACCGTGCTCTGCCCGTTCCCTTTGATCACAGGCGAAACACCGTCGCTGGCGTTGAAGATGAGGGTGAGCGGCCCGGGCCAGAAGCGCTTCATCAGCCGCTGGTACTCCTCCGGAATGCTGCCGCTGACGAGATCCCGCAGCATATCCGGCGAGGACACGTGCACAATGAGCGGGTTGTCGGTCGGCCGCCCCTTTATCTTAAATATCTCTCGGAGCGCGTCTTCCCTGTCGACCCGGGCGGCGAGGCCGTACACCGTCTCGGTCGGGATCACGAACGGGCGCTCGTACGCGTCCTTTTCGAACTCCTCAACCGCCTCGTCCAAGCTCGTGACGCGCATTCCGGGGCTGCGGAAATTTTTATGAAGGACGGCCAGCGTCTTTTAACCGGCAGTGCGTTTCGCGGGAGCCAAAGACCGGCCGTGATGTCGGGCGTCCGCGATGCCACCATGGTGGCAGGAGCGGTGTAAATATAATAGACGGAACTATGGCGCGGGACTCAGCGAAAGGATTGGTACTGAGAAAGAAAATGAGTGGACTAAAGGGCCGGCTTAGAAATCATAAAACCACACTGTCGAGCACCGTTTATTATAAAGGCAATTTATTCAAAGCTGATACGGCTTGGGCCCATTATGCGCACTCACATCTCCAACCGCAGATCAAACCACTTCTGCTTCAAGCGGCTTATCAAACTATGCGGTACTAACTTCTGCACCACTTGCTCAGTGGTGAGACTAGAGTCTGCTCTTTTCTCAGGTACCAGTAAAACCCGCGCGAACATATTCTACACATGATCCCAGATTCGTTATATTGGCATGTGTTTTACGGTACAGCCAATAGGAAGACATACCAACGCCAACGCGCATCAGATACATCCGACACAATCTTGGTTGAGTATTCCAGGGTGAATACTCAATGCCAATACTCTAAATATGAGTACACATTCAGTGCCTGCGTAACTAGATCATTGATAAGCATGCATACGTAGTCCGCTTTCATTTCTTCGTTGAAAGAATCCTATATCTGAAACTAGAATCGGCCGCTTCAGAGTTTGTTTCAATGGGCTGGTGCAGCTGCTCCGCGCCGGCACAGCTTGTTTTCACAAGAACATGCACCCATATGGCGAGCCGCGCCAAGGAGAAGCAGCCGGCCGACGCAAAGAGCAGGATGCCCATCGCCTCCGCGATTCCGGGGGCCGGCAGCGAGAGCCCACGCGAGTCGCGCACGCTGCGGACGCACATCGGATGGATAAACCTGGTGACGATCATCGCGCTGCTCAGCGTCGCGCGCTCCATCGTCCTGAACATCATGGAGTACGGGTTCATCATAGAATCCCCGCTTGCGCAGCTCAAATGGGCCGACACCCTCTACTTCCTCGTCGTCTTCGCGCTGAACGCGACGCGTGCCTGCCTCTTCTACGCGGTCAGCGCTTTTGCCTGGCCCGTCGCGGCCGTGTACATCCTCCTGAGCGAGGGCCTCATGTCGCTCCTGGTGTTCAGGAGGATCAACTACGTCTACATGCGGAGCTGGGCCCACATCATTCTGCTGATCACCGATCTGAAGCTTGTTTCCTTCCTTGTCGAGCGCTGCCCGTCGACGCTGGAGGAGCTCCTGCGCTTCATGGTGCTGCCCACGCTCATGTACAAGCAGAGCTACGCGTGGAAGGAGAGCAGAAGCTTCGCGCTCGTCGGCAGGCACGTCGCGTCGTTCATCGCGTACTACCTTCTTTTTGTCTTTCTCATGGACCAGTACGCCATTCCGTCGGTCTACCGGATCATCGAGCACGATTCCGCGTTTTCGCTGATGGACAGCTGCGTCAACCTCAGCATATCCACGATCCTGCTCTTCATCGTGTTTTTCCAGCTGGTGTTCAACGGCTTTCTCGCGATCGTGGCCGAGCTCACGGGCTTTGCCGAGACGGCCTACGGCGAGTGGTGGAACTCCGCGACGGCCGCCGAGTTCTGGAAGTGCTGGAACATACCCGTGCACCAGTTCATCAACAACTACCTGCACAAGCCGATGGTCCGGCGCGGCGTCCCGCGGCCGCTGGCCATGTCCGTGTGCTTCGTGCTCAGCGGCGCGGTCCACGAGTACGTCACTGCGATGGCGATGCGGAAGCTCACGGGCTACATGTTCCTCGCGATGGTCAGCCAGGCGCCCTTCATGTACGTGAGCGACGTCTTCACCCGCAGGTTCCCGGCCTACGGCAACATGTTCTTCTGGCTCATGTTCTCCGCCATCGGCCAGCCGCTCACCGTTCTGCTGATCTTCCGCGCCCACTACATCGAGAAGGCCCAGGACATCGAGCCGTAAGGCGCATTTTACAGCGCGCTCAAAAAATAAATGCCTACAGAACAACTTAAATAGCACGGAAGGCTTTGGCTTCAAACGCGTTTTATTGTCTTTTTGATATTTCTCAGGATGCTGCTGCCGCGTCTTATCACGAGCTCGAGGTTGTCCGTCTGCTGGCTCTCGGCGACGTTCACGATCCCGTTGACCTTGTCGATGATGCACTGCAGCCGGCCCTCGTTGATGAAGTTGCACAGATCGTGCTCGAGGTGCTCCGCCTGGATCTCGAATGCCTCGGCCATGCGGTCGAGATGCATCGACTGGTAGCTGATGAGCAGCTGCGAGTAGCTGCGCAGCTTCATCTCCTTGCAGAAGTGCTCGCGGTATATGCCGATGACGGGGTCTGCGCTGATGGTGTCGATGAAGCCGAGCATACTCTTCAGGAGCACGGCGTAGTTGCAGTTGTAGTACGCGTCCGCCAGGTCCAGGTACGCGGGAAACTGCCGGACCTCGCTGTTCTCGAGGATCTTGGAGCACAGCTCGCCCCTTGAGAACGTGAGCAGCGAGGAGAACACCAGGTACAGAACAAGGCGATCGAGCCCGAAGAGCTCGCCCGCATCGAAAGAGGCCAGGCCCTCGGTGAAAAAGCGCGCAGCGCTGTGGAAGTCCGTTTTGATGAGGCTGTACAGGCCCTGGTAGATCTTGAAGCGGTTCTTGCGGTCCCAGTCGCAAGAGGTCTCGAAGATCTCCTTGGCCTGGTGCACCTGCTCGCTCAGCCCCTTCCGGTCATTCGTGATGACGGCGATGCGGATCCTGCACAGGAAGATGTCCATCTTGAGGCTGAGCGACGGCTCGAGCTCCGTGAGGCTGCGCACCGCGGGCTTGAACTTCTCCATGTTCATCGCGCGCGCGTAGGCCTCGCAGATCTGCTTCTTCAGCTCGAACACCCGCGTCTCGTTCTCGGCGTCCTGCTCGGCCTGTTCCTCCAGCTCTTTGATCTCCCGGTGTGCCCGCGCCTCCATCTGCTCGAGGTCGCCGCTGTCCAGGGGGAAGAGCTTCCGCTCGGCCATGCGCCTGTACACGCCGATGTTGCAGCGCTCCACCAGGTACTGCCGCAGGCGCTCGCACTCCTCCGGGGTGTTCGCTTCATTGATCATGTAGTACAGCTCGAGCCGTGGCTCCCGGAAATCCGTGTCCATTAGGGGTGGCGCTCCGCCCTTCTTGTTGCGAAAAAATATCGGGTAGTGTCGATCGCATTTAAGCCGTTTGGGGCCATCCTTGGTGTATCGCACGTGTCGTATGCGCGGGTGCAGATGCTTCCACCGCGCGTAAACTGCAAGGAGCATTGTTTTACTGTAAAGTGGAAAACAAGCATGGGGTTTATTTTAGAAAGCGAGAAGAGCTCTATGCGCACCGCAGTGTAAAGTATGCACGTATCAGCCTCTTAAATATATCCACTGCGCTCTTTGCATTGAATGCTACCAGCCGTAGCAGACCCCACTTAACACGTAACTATCCCAGGCATTTACAACAGAAAAGCAACATGCGCTCCAGAGAGCCCGTGCACGGCACATCGCAGAATGCGCAAAGAACACAAAACTTTTGCGCCCATGTCTGCGGGGCGCGCGAGCCAGCAGCGAACGTTCCTGAGCGACGCTGTCGAAATTACCGCGATGGGCGTCAGATCGCTCGAGAGCGACGACTTCTCCCGCTGCTTCCGCCCGGCGCGCCGCACCGCCATGCAGCGGAGCGGCGTCCTGTACGTCTTCTCGTTCATCGCGCGCTACTTCGTCCTGTTCCCGCTGCGCCTGGCCGTGCTGCTCGTCGGCAGCGCGCTCGCGGGCCTGTGCCTGCTCTACGGCATCTACGCGCCGAGCGAGGCGGCGGTCTCGGCCTCCTTCACGTTCTTCTTCAAGGTGCTCGTCGCCGCGTTCAACTGCCGCGTCAGGCACCGCGGCCTCAAGCGCGCGCTCAAGGTGCCGCATGTTTACGTCGCCAACCACACGTCATTCATAGACTTCATCATCCTCAGCTCCTACAAGTTCTGCCACGCGTCGATCGCCGAGGACCACGGCGGGCTCTTCAGCTTCATATTCAACACGATTCTCTCGCGCAACGGGTCGATCGCGTTCAAGCGCAGCGAGCGCGGCAACCGCGAGGAGGCGCTCCGGCGCATCAAGGCGCACGTCAAGGAGAACAGGACGCCGATGCTCATCTTCCCCGAGGGCACCGTGGTCAACAACGAGTACGCCGTGCTGTTCCAGAAGGGCGCCTTCGAGCTCGGCGCCACGGTGTGCCCGGTCGGCATCCGGTACAAGAAGCGGCTGATGGACCCGTACTGGAACCGCCGCGGGCACTGCTTCACGCTGCATCTTTTCTACCTCATGACGCGCTGGCGCATCGACGCCGACGTCTTCTGGCTGAAGCCCGTGCAGTGCATGCCCGACGAGAGCCCGTTCGAGTTCAGCCACCGCGTGAAGAGCGTGATCGCGAAGGCTGTGGGCCTCAAGAACACGCTGTGGAACGGCTACTTCAAGAGCTCGTCGGTCATCAAGGACCGCGTGCTCTTCAAGGCGGCCTACCGCAACGCCTACGCCAGCTACACGGACGGCACCATCGCGCGCGTGCAGGAGGCCGACCGCGCGGACGGGCGCGCGTACATGCACGGCGACGACATCTACTGCAGCGACGAGGACGGCCGGCTGTACTTCGGCAGCGTTACCTACAGCGCGTTCATCAACGAATGCTGCAGGGAGTACCTGAGGCTGAAGATGGGCAACGCCATCAACGTCAAGGACCAGCTGCGCGTGCTGGAGCTCCGCCTCAAGGTGTAGTCCATAGCCTGAGCGCTGGGTTGCGCCCCAAATAAACTGTTTAGAAGATGCGGGTTATTTCTTACTTGGCGGCCGGCCGTTATTCATCGAGGTGACACCAAGTAGGTTCGATTGAAAACACTTTTGAATAGCTCCGCACCTTACGCCTCCCGGTGGGCCGAGCCCTCCCTATAATCGAAAGGCGCGTAATGAATGCGCTGCAAATTTTTATAATACTGGAGGTGCGCCGTTTGGGCGACTATCGCCCCTTTGTTCGCGGTAAAAAAAGCAAAAGTACAGCCCAGCCCATGCTCACGCTGTCCTCCGCGATCAGTCTTATTTTTACGGCGGCATCTGCAAGCTCAGCGGGTTTAAACCCAGAGATCTGTGGAAGTCTTGAAGCGGTGGCCCCCGAAGACCCTGACAACCCTATTCATATGCTTTTTGCATTTGATGCCCAGTATAGCTCTTATTTGCGCTGGAGACGCGTTCTGCCCGAAGAAGCAGCGTTTGCTGACCTCGTCGAAAGAATGCTGGTCTACGAATGCGGAATCAAAATCTACGACGAGATCAAAGAGCCCGGCGAACGGCTCAAAGAGACCAGCAAAGAGATTAAAGAAGCCCGCAGAAAGATCGTAAAGGTGCGCGGACAAATCAAAGAAACCCGCGGCCAGCGTAAGGACATCCTCTCCTATATCCGCAGGGCTGCTGGTGCTTGCAGTGCGTCAGGATATGTGTTTGCCGCCTTCACTGCGCTGGCCATGTACAACCACGGTAGTTTCCTCGAGCCTGTCAAGAACATGAGGAAAAACAACCGAGACCGCGGGATGAGAGGCCTTTTGCACGCATTCAGCTGCAGCGAATTCAACGCTGAATGCTCGGAAATACGCGGCAAACCCGTCGAAGAGTATTCAATGGACGATTTCAGCGCAATCAGCATTCTTGTTGAGTTTTCGCTGTTCACGAAGAAGTTAGAGCCCGCTTCCGACTGTAAAACATTCCGGGCCATACTTGAAAGACTTTATGGGGAGGCCTTTGCGCCCGAAAACGACGACGCGGTGAACAAAAAACTGACTGAAAAGGTATCTTGCTTCAATTCTTTAGCCAACAGAGTTTTAGGATGCCCCAGCAGCCGATAAATTAATTTTAAGTATACGTGAACAACTATCTGCAAGCTGTGCATTTTCGCACCGCTCTATGGGCCAGTGCATCAGTTTCTTCGGTCCTACGAGGATCGCCTGTTGAGATTCAAATGGCACAGCCGCTGAAGTCTCTGCATCTTCCGGGACGGACTGTGGGCTATCATGAGTTGTGTTTCTAGATTATACATTTTGATGACCCGGCTATATCTCTGTAGCTTGTTCATGCACTTTGCCATAGCTTTCAAGAGCATCTCAGTGATATGAAAAAGCGATTCATCATAAATTTTGAGCATCGGTGTTTGTTGCATATGCGTGAGTGCGCACGCACACCCCAATGCCGGGTTATCACTGCGACTATTGCGACAGAACAGTGGCCCGTGCGACGGCCAAGCTGATCGCAGCGCACAACAGAGGGCAGCAGCACAGGCTCATGCGGAAGGCCTTCTACGCCGAGCTGCGCGAAGAAGCATCTGTTGTTGCGGAGCTGGAGAGTATCCGCAGGATGCAGCAGCGCGGCACAGACTGAGCTGCGGCACTGGTTCGGCTATGGCAACGCCCATTAAGCAGCGCTCTTAATCCAACAGCAATGCTGGCCAGTATTCTTGCTGTTGAGAGGGCAGTCCTGCCTTATTCCGGTGCCAGCAAAGCTTGTGATCTAGAGAACCACGATGTGGTGAAATAGCAAACCGCCAAATACTTTTCGACTCTCTGGCTGCTAGCGCACCTGTAACTTTGAGCTCTCGCCCTGCAATGCGAGCGGCACGAGCGCACATTTTTGCATGCCCCGCATGGAGGACAGTGCAGAACAGCTCGCGCGAACACACGCGGTGAAAAGCAGCGACAAATCTATAGCGGTCCGGCTCAACAAGCCAGCCGACTTCGTGTACGACATATCCGATGTTGTTCTGGTGTACGAAAAGGGCACCGGCAAGTACGCGGTCACGTGCCCGGAGCTCCCGGCGCCGATCATCCGGAACATCCTGAGCTTCCAGGGTCCCGAGCTTGCGAGCTACGTGCAGTTCATCGAGGAGCATCTGAGCGAGTTTTGCATGGGCCGCAGGCCCGCGCCGGCTGCAGCCCCGCGGTCGGCTTCTGCGCCAAGCGAGAGCGCGCCGCAGCCAACGGACGGCCTGCACGCGCTTCCGTCCGCCTACAAGTTTCCCCTCAGCACGAACGTCACGCCCAACCTGAAGTTCGACTCGATGAAGAGCAACATCTTGGTTTTTACCTGCAGGGAAATATCGCTAACCGTGGAGTGCAACAAATGCCACACCATAGAGACCGCCAGCCAGTCGTCTGCGTGCAAAAAGTGCCACGCGGCCCTGGAGCTCACGTACGTCCCGTGCTTCAGCCACGACCACCTGGGCTTCCTCGCCCTGAAGGGCTGCAGGTACGTAGCGTTCGGGCCGAGCAGGTTCCAGCTGAGCTGCGCGGGCTGCCAGAGCAACTACGAGACACCGAGCGTGGGTATCGGCAGGAAATACGTGTTCAAGTGCTTCAGCTGCTTCGTAGAGATCGCGTTTGTGGTGGAGCAGGTGGTGTACGCGCAGAAGAAGGACTACAAGCTCGTGGCCGGAGCAGAGCTGCCGAACAAGGGCACGTGCAAGCACTACAAGAAGTCGTACAGATGGTTCAGGTTCTCCTGCTGCAACGCGCTCTACCCCTGCGACATCTGCCACAACGAGGATGCCAAGCACCCGTGCGAGGAGGCCAAGCGGATGGTGTGCGGGCTGTGCTCCAAGGAGCAGAGCGTCAACAAGGAGTGCGACTGCGGGATGAGCCTCAAGAAGGCCCATGCCCAGTTCTGGGAGGGCGGCAAGGGCAACCGCGACAAGAGCACGATGAGCAGGAAGGACACCAAAAAGTTCCACCGCTAGGCCGGGCATGGTGCATGCATCAGTGCTCTGTGAATTAAATTTTGGACGTTCGTTGGCTTATGTAGACTGTGTGTAGGCGTTTCAATTGGTGCTGCACCGGTACGCTATATGCATGCAGCGCGTATTGATTACTCTACCGCAGTGATCAGCGGCTATGGTATTTATTACCACGGTACGAGCGCGCACATGTTTGATCCCAGCCCCAGCTTAAAATGCAAAATAAATGCCGCCCTATGCTGAAAGCGTGGGCCTGGCGGAAGCAGATAATCACCCTCGTGTCCTACGTGCTGCTGGGACTCGTATTCCTCTTCGGCGAGGAGCTGATGCCCTTCAAGAAGCAGACCATCATGGTATACCCGTCGAAAGCCTACCAGCTGTGCGTCAGGCCCGGCCGCGACGGGCGCGCCGAGCTGTACGATTTCCGCGGCGCCAAGCAGGCGGTGCCGATAGAGCAGATCAAAGAGGGGCGGGCCGACAACGAGCTGCTGCACCGGCTGGATATGGCACTCGTGAGTGGCAGGAGCACCGAGTTTGTCATAAGCACCAAAGGCGTGCTATGGGCGAGCTTTCCGGACAAGCGGCGCAACTGCATGTATCCGCTCTTCGAACCCCAGAGCGGCGTGGATTCTGATACAAAACCGCTCGACAGACTGCTGCAGGCTGCCGAGAGCTCAGCGAAGGAAGACAAAACCGACGAAGCTGCCGAGTTCGATCGGCTCGTTGCCGTGCTTTCAGCGCATCTCGATGCCGGCCTCACGCTGCACATCTGGCTGACCGACAGCTACTCCTTCGTCATAAACGGCGCGAATGCGCTGCGGTTCAAGCTGAATATGAAGCAGTTGCTGGCGGGCTACCACATCGGCGGTTTCGATGCTGGCGATATCATCGGGGTGCTCTCCATCGACCGCGAGAAGGCAGTTTTCCACTGTCCCGGGGAGCCCGTGAAGACATCGGTCGCGGTGGCGCATCCCCTTGGCGATAATCGGAAGCTCCACGAAATGGCGTTGGTGCGCAAAGCAGAAATGTTCAGGGATGTGCAGCTGGGGGACTACGAACAGCACGTGCGCGATGAGTTCTGTGCCAAGGTCAAGCAGCGCCTCCAGCGCTTTCTGCGCACAAGGGAGTTCAACGCCTTCGTTTTCCGCTGCGGCGCGCTGCTGGAGCGGATCAGCAAGCTTCCGTGGTAGCTAGCTGCGCTGCGTACCAGCATGTTAATGCAACCTGTTGCGTTCGCTACAGTATTTCATCTGAGTAAGTAAATTTTCTTGAAGCAAGCATGGCATGGCTGAATATTGATGAAAAACAGTTCACTTCACTTCATATGACTGTTCTAACGAAATTCACTGTACACCTTGAATACAAAAACTACCTTTATAATTTAATTAGATACCCATTGCAACTAGCATACCGCATCCTCGTTAACCAAAGCCACGACCTTCGACAGGATGGCGCTGATCTGGAACTCCTCGAGCCCCAGGGCCTCGCACACCTCGGCCGGCTCGCGGTGCTGACAACCGACCATGAGAAGGATGGACTGCTGCAGGACCGTCAGTTTGGATACATCTGCGCCGAGGAAAAAGCGTCGCGCAACCGTGGGTATGGCATCAAGAACGCATCTGGTGGTTAGGACGCCGCGCGCGAACAGCTGCAGCCGGGCCGCCTCGTCCTCCGATAGGCCGACGCTCAGCAAACTGGATCTGCGCTCCATCGCGTGGATAAGCGCAAGCACGAGCGACGGCTGGAAAGTCCTGAAGGAGAAGGCTAGGAGCGGCACCAACCGCTGGGTGAACAGCCTGTTCATGCCGCTTATCCTTGCCTGCATGGCGTATTGCGCGCAACTATCGCTGCCAGCATCGTTATGCTCGATGCTGCGCAAGACGACGGCGGGGTGCAGCCCGGTGACCTTCGAGACGTCCTGCCGTATGCACAGCGGCACGAATCCGCTCTTCTTCCAGAAGCCCAGCAGCTTCTCGGCCAGCCCGAAAGACGCGCCGATCCAGGCGGCCCTGGCGATGGCAACCGATGTGGTCTGGCTGAACAGCACCGACGGCTTCTTGGGCACGATGAAGGGGCCGTGCGTGCTGCTGTCCGCAGATGGGGCGGCCGATGCAGAAAGAGTCTCTATGAGCTGGCGCAGCGCCTCGGTGCCGTAGCCCATGCCGTGTGCGCTAGGGTGCACGGCGATGCGGACCACGCGCACGCCGAGCTCGTCGAGGATCTGCTCATCGCCGAAGTTCTCGTGGAGAACCCACGGGACAAGGTTGCCCTCCTTGCGCACGGCGCGCCGGTCCACGCGGCCCTCGAAGGCCACCTGCACTGCGCACAGAATGCGGCTGGACGGGCTCAGCAGCGCAAACAGCTCGTGGCTGACCGCGTCGGCCAGGATCTGCAGATCGTCGGGGCTGTTTCTGTAGTGCGAGGCGGCGAAGGTGGTGAACAGCTCCCGCAGAATGTGCTCGGTCTCGTCCGAGCCTGCGAAAAGACTGCCTTTGTTCACGTGGTAGAGCCGGCACTGCGACGGCGGCGGATTCTCCTTCAGCGGCGACGGCGTGGCCTTGAGGAGGAGGGCGCTGTCGAGCCACTTCTCGACCGGATCGCCGCGCGCGTAGCGGATGGGCTCCTCGAGCTCCAGCGACGTGTACGCCCGCTGGCGCGCTGCTTTAGCGCCGGATGCGCCCGCCAGCCGGTGCTCCTCGGCGCAGCTCCCGCCCTTGAGGAACTCGAGCAGCCGGGTCTTGAAAATCCGCCCGGTGCCCTCGTAGCCGCCGACCGTCGAGGCCATGAAGACGAGGCGCGCCGCGAGCAGATTCCTGATGCTGTCGATGGGGATCGACGCAGCCTCGTCGACAATCAGCAGCGACGGGACGGCGAACAGCCGCTCGTGCGGGTTGAGGTACTCGACGTACTGCTTGGTCTTCGGCATCTCTATTCTGCCGATCGTCCTCTTCTTGCCCTCGAACGCGTAGGTGATCTTAAAGTCCACCGCCTTCCGGTAGCCGAGCGCCTGCAGCCCGGCGACCGCCAGGTCGAAAACCGTCTGCACGTTCTCGGGGAAGAGCGCGCTGACAGAGATGGAGGGGAGGCCCTGCGCAACCGCATGGGCGATGAACAGGCCGAGCGACGCGGACTTGCCGCGGCCGCGCGCAGCCGTGATCGAGACCACAGCATCGTCGCCCCTATCGGCGATCTGCATGCAGGCCTCCAGCACCTTCCTCTGGTCCTCCGTCCGGCACAACTTGACCAGGCTGCCGGCGCACGCCTCCTCGATCTCGCCGCTGCGGCTGGCGCTCGGCGGCGCGGCGCGCGCGGGCTCCGCAAACGCCATCGGCATCGTCACATCCATCACGCGCATCTTGTGGTCCAGAAACACTGCGTGGCTGGTCGCGGCGAGCGACCTGAAGAAGCGCCAGTTGAAGCGCGCCTCCACGCACGGGCCGATCTGGTCGTGGATGTCGGTCCGCTGCTCGAGCAGCTGGCTCAGCGAGCGCGCCTGGTCCAGCAGCAGCACGATCACACCGCCGCCGCGGACGGTCTCCATGCACGTGACGCTGGTGTTGGGCGTGATGGCCTCGAAGTCCTGCAGCACCAGCATGTCGCACGTCCGCCCGAGGATGCGGCCCGACTCCTTGTACGGGATGTACTCGGGGCTGTTGGTCTTGATCCAGCGCACGAGCGCGTCGTCGTCGTCGGAAAGCTTCTGCTTCTTGGCGACCGCGTTGCACGCCGTCTCGGCGTTCTTGTAGCACCACACCAGCGACTGCAGCGACGACGCCTTGCACAGCCGCGAGTGCAGCGCGGGGATGTGCTTTTTGGTGCCCTCGCCGATCAGGACCACCACCAGCCTGAAGCGCTGGTCCACGCAGTACTTGAAGCACTTGTCGAGGTAGTCCGGCTCAAATTTCGCCATTGCGGTTGGGAAAATTTTGCTTTCTTCTCGCTGGGGATTCTGGCCTGTCTTGTGTTGGGTGGATGCTCTTTTGGATTGCGCTGGAGCTTTGCACCGATTCACTAAAAGCTCGGCGATAGTTTGGCCACCACGATTAGGAGGACACTGAAGAGTATCGCCCATGATTAGAAGCTGAGATATTTGGCAAAATACGACCGACCAAGGAGGAAACAGGAGCGAAGCAAAAACACGCGAATCACATGCTGCTAACGAAATTGGCGCATGGAAATAACTATACACCTTCCAGCTATGAATTTACTTACTGTACCCGCACGGCCGCGAAATGGACTCGACGAGCATCACGAATATGGCCAAGCGACGCTCCAGTTTGGCATTCAGTTCTTCGTTCATCTCACTGAAGCTGCCGAGTGCGACACCCTCTGCAGATCCCATGTCTACGATAACGCTCTTGTGGTTCACGGTGCCGGCGCTCATCTTAAAATACTGCAGATAAAGCTTAAACTCAGCACAAATGCTCTTCGGGCTAAACTCGTTGAGCAGGTGCCTGCAGGTTTTATAATCGCGCATATCGCCGCTGACAAGCCCGGTGCACATCTCGTAGTACTTCTCGCTCATAATACGCAGCAGGCCCCTCTCCCTGCCGGCGTCGTTGTTGGTGTCGTTGACATCGACAAATCGATAGAAGACGTTGTGGTTGTGCATGGCAAGGGAGGTGAAATGGACGAGGTCGGACAGCGATGCCTCGGTATCCGAGGCCGCGGAGTAGATCGCGCGGAGGACCTTCTCGAGGAACGCGTCGTCGCACTTCTCGTTGTAGTTGAACCTGGCGCAGACGTTTTCCATGGTACGCTTGACGGAGTCGATGTAAAATCTCTCGTCAGGGAAGTCTGTCTGCTTAAGCAGGTGATCGCTGTAGCTAGTATCGAGCTCGAGAAATGAAGCCAGGCCCGAACACGCCGCACTTCTGTTGTCGCTGAGGTCCACAGCAGCGCTCGCGCGCAGTGCTGTGAAAGACAGACTTACCGCGAAAAGGTAAGCTCGCATGGGCATGGCTGTTTCTGTGTTTATATCTGTGCTCCCTTGCATATATGAGCCACTAATGTTGCTAATTGCGATTTCGTCACGCAAACAAAAAATGGAATAGCGCAATCACTGATAGGATAGGAGTGTTCCGGTGAAAGACGACGTATGAGTATAGCGTGCTGCAAGGCGATTTTACAGTCGCACACTGCCTTTTTCCCTAATACAAAAATGAAGAGTAAGTTCAGCACATTTTAATCTAAAAAACTATACGAGACCAGTCTTTCCGCCAATGTTTGAACTTGCACGCCATCTACTAGTCCGAGCTGCCTTAAAACGAGCCACCCGAGATAACAGTGAGCGCCCACCCGAACAACAAACAAAAGTGAGATAAACTAGTGCACAATCAGAATTTAGTTTTCAATACGGACAATGAGCTTGGACATCGTAACAAAAATGAAGGTCCTGCGCTCGAGCTTCTTGAGCAGCTCGCTCGTGAAGGCGACCTTGCCGGCAAGCGCGGCGCCCTCGTCGGAGGCCATCTCCTCGATGACGCCGGCGTAGGCCCAGCTGCTGAAGCAGCTGTTGAAGGCGGGTCTGAAGGCCTTCATGTAGAGCGCGAACTCGACGCGGATGGAGACCTCGTCGAAGCGGTTGAGCGCGTAGCGCTCCCTGGTGTAGTTGGTCTTGTCGCCGCTGACGAGGCCGGTGCACATCTCGTAGTACTTCTCGCTCTTTATACGCAGCAGACCCCTCTCCCGGTCGACCTCGTTGTTGGTGTCGTTGACGTCGACGAAGCTGTAGAAGACGTTGTGGTTGTGCATGGCGATGGAGGTGAAGACGACGAGGTCGAACAGCGACGCCTGGCTCGCGGAGGCCGCGGAGTAGATCGCGCAGAGGACCTTCTCGAGGAACTTGTCGTTGCACTTCTTGTTGTAGTTGAACTTCTTGCAGGTCTCGGTCATCGTCTTCTCGACGCAGAGGATGAAGTCTCTCTTTTTAGGCAGGCAGCTGTTGTGCAGGAAGGAGACGCAGCGCTCCCTGATCATGTCGCAGGTGTCGAGGCTGCAGACCTCAGCGACCTTGTCGCAGAAGAAGACCGAGCGGCGCTTGTCGATGCAGGCCCTGTACTTGCTCGAGAAGGTGCCGTTGTGGTAGCAGTCGAAGGGCACGGCGGGGCGGATGAGCCTGCAGTCGACGCCGGAGCAGGCCTTGGGGCCGTACACGTTGACGGTCGCGCTGGCGTGCGACGCCATCAGGGAAAGAGCAGCTGAGGAAAGCAGTCCAAACATGCGTAGGGGCTGCATTTCTGCTTATATATGTGCGCCCCCAATTTGTTTTAATATTTAATATCCTCTAATTGCAAATTTATTAAAAACACAGGCGCCGCCCCGATTATTTAATATATCCTGTGTCAGCCGCCCTGCGCCTGCGCGCGGCCCGGGCGTGTCGCAATGTTTTTTAATTTAATTAATGATGCTATTTGTTTGCCTTGTTTGGCATTAATCCGGCGCGCCGCGGCCGGCGGCGGCGCGGGCGGCATGCTGTCTTTAATAAATGGCAAGAAGCGTGTAAGATAGGGCAAGTGCTTTTTGGCAGCTCGTTCTTGGGTGCTGATGAGCGCACACGCGAATTCATATGCATAAGCAGGTGACGGGCTATTCGCAGGTTTGAGTGTTAAATATTAAAATGTAGGCGCCAATATCTTGTCTAAGCATCTGCAAGTTACTAGAATAGCCGGTGCAGCCAGTTATTCTCGCATGCCTGCTCTGGGTTATTAACCGGCCATGTGCAGCAAACAGCACAAGCTACAGTAAAATCCGTCGGCCGCGGACGCCTTGAAACCATCCGTGGCCGGCTTCTTAGAATAGCGCCGAGTTTTCACACCTTGTATGGAAGCAAAGCTCAGAGAGCTGGAGTTCATTTTCAGCGAGATCGCCAGGGTGCAGCAGGAAGCAGCCAGGGGCGGAGATGAGGCCGGCGAGCCAGTGGCGTATGAACGCGTTGCCGATCTGGACCCTGTCTGTGGCGCGCAGGGCCCTGCGCCAGCGTGCATGCCCGCGGCGCGGGATCCAGCCGATGCGGAGCTGCTGCTGCGTCTGAAGAGGTACGAGAGCGCCGCGCTGCAGAACGCGAGCCTCATCGCTGAGCTGCAGAGAGTAAACGCCGACCTTGCGGACGACAAGACGAGGCTGGAGGAGCGGGTTAGGGCGCTGCGGGGCGAGCTGATCAGCGCAAGGGGCGCCGTGCAGGTGCTCTGCAGGATCAAGCCGTCCGCTGGCACCGGCGCGCCCGTCCGCTCGGACGGCCAGGCCGTCAAGATCGACGGCAAGTGCTTCCAGCTCGACCGGGTCTTCGGCGAGGCGAGCACGCAGCGGGAGGTCTACGAGGAGCTCGCCGTGCTGGTCGAGAGCGTGATGGAGGGGTACAAGGCCTGTGTGTTCGCGTACGGCCAGACCGGCAGCGGCAAGACGCACACGATGGTGGGCCCGCCGCACGACAGCGGGCTCATCGCGCGCTCGCTCGCCGCCATAGCCGAGATGGGGCGCGGCCTGGTCGGGAGCGGGTACAGTGTGGAGTACCGCCTCAAGTACATCGAGGTGTACAACGAGGTCGTGCACGACCTGATCGGCGACGGCCCGGTGTCGATCGTGCACGACGGCGGCAGCATCCAGCTGAAGGGCTGCGAGGAGCTGCGGAGCGCGGACCTGTCGGAGATGCAGGAGGCGCTGCTCCGCGCGGGCGCCAAGCGGCGGGTCGGGAGGACCGAGTGCAACGAGCGCTCGAGCCGCAGCCACCTGGCCGTCATGCTCGATGTCGTTGCTGCCTCCGCGACTGAGCGGCGCACGGGCTCGCTCGTGCTCGTGGACCTGGCCGGCTCCGAGCGGCTGTCGGAGAGCAAGGCTGCGGATGTGCGGCTGTGGGAGACGCAGCACATCAACAGAAGCCTGAGCATGCTCGGGAACGTGTTCATGGCGCTGCGCAGGGGCGACTCGCACGTGCCGTTCCGCGACTCGAAGCTCACGCATTTGATGCAGGAGTACCTCACCGGCCGGTCCCGTACGGTGATGATCGTCAATATCAGCCCAGACAGCGCCGATGAGTCCGTGCGCTCGCTGCGCCTGGCCAGCAAGGTGGCAGAGTGCCGGCTCGGGCGGGCAGATAAAAATGTAGCGGCGGACCAGCAGCTCAGCTGAGCTGGCCTGAAGAAGTGTGGAAATATTAAATTCATTAGGGAGTATAATGGCTCGGTCCCTCATTTTCGCTTATCATTTGATGAGCAGGGCAAGGTTTGATGGAACAAGCGTTTGATTTTAGCTGTACCACCCGGTATCGCGCATTCAATGCCGCACGATTGGTTGGGAATCTGCCGGCGGTTACCATAAGCATCCGTGGCTCGGCAGGTAATACACACAGGATCCGCAGGAGTGAAAAACGCCGCGAGCGACATAGAGCTGGTGCAATATTTATTGAAGCGCCCGTGGGTGCTGGGAGCGGGCTCAGTAGTCATCGCCCTTGGTCACGATCGTCTTCCCCTGCTCGGTGAGGTAGACCGTGTGCTCGAACTGGGCCACGAACGAGCCCTCGGTGTCGTAGAGCGGCGGATACGGGTCGAGGAACCTGCGCAGGCTCAGCAGCTTGATCGCCGTCATCGAGTCCTTGGCGTAGTAGTCCACGTGCCGCGGGCTGAAGGGCAGCGTGCCCATCTCCTTCTTGATGGTGGCGAGCACGGCCGCGTTCTTGGCCGAGTATATCTGGTTGCTGTTTGCATCCGTGCTCAGCATGAAGTGCGAGCACTCGCCGCGCTCCTCGCAGTAGCCGCGGCCCGTGCTCGCGAACGTCTCGATCGCGAAGAAGCCGGCGCCGACGCGCGTGGAGTCGCCGTTGTTGACCTGCGGGATCGAGAGCCCGCCGTGGATCTGGTACTGCTCGATCGAGTGGCCGTGCAGGTTCGCCACGGGCTTGATCGGCACGCTCTTGCCGTCGAGCTCCACCTCGAACGAGCGCATCACCTCGTTGATGTCGCGGCCGATCTCGCACAGCTGCGCGTCGATCCCGATGACCTCGAGGCCGCGCGCAGTCGCCGCCTTCGTCGCGCGCAGCAGCTCCGTGTACTTCGGATCGAAGCAGACCGTGAACGCGGAGTCCATGATGCGCCCGTTGACATGCGTGCCGAAGTCGACCTTGAGCACGTCCGAGTCCTTCAGGATGATGTCCTTGTTGCCGGGGTTAAGCGTGAAGTGCGCCGCGCAGTCGTTCATGCTGATCCCGCAGGGGAAGCCGATGCCGTTGTTGCGCTCGCCGGCGAGCAGCGTGCGCGTGCTCCTCTCGACGAAGTCGACGGCCTCGAGCAGCGAGGCGCCCGGCTGGAGCATCTGCTGCAGCCGCGTCCTGATGCGGCGGTGCGCCTCGGCCGCGCGCATCGCCTCGTTGAGCACGGGATCGCCGGTCAGGTTGAAGTCGCTCTGCGAAAGCAGCTCGATCGGGCGCAGCTCCGTTTTATTAAGCTCCAGTAACTCCGGCATGGGGCCGCGTAATTTTTCTGAAAAATTTTCGGCTGCCGCTCAGCGGCTGTTCCGTGGTGCTGACGCGTCTGTTTGCGCGCCATAATTTTTTGCTAGCAATCCATTTAATAGAACGCCCGAATGTAGAATGAATACGCCTAGTCTACCTTTAGAAGCGCTACGGTAAAATTGTTGCAAAAACGACGCAAAACTGATAATTTATCCAGACCAGAGTGCGGTGTCCAGAGCGCCAATATACCGCTAACGAATGGCAGAGGTGCGGCAAACTGCCAACACCTGAGCACAAAACCGACCAGCGCAATATCGAAGTACTAGCTCATCGACTCGTGCGCGTCGGTTTTAACGTCGTAGGACGGCCCGTTTTCGAGGCTCACGACGGAGTGCGTCAGGGAGGGCGACGATCCGATGTTCACGACGGTCGTGCGTCCAACCTTGCAGCTGAAAGGCGCCAGCGACGAGTGCACGAGCATGACGTCGGGGGCGACGTCCATGGCGAGCCACGGGCCCCACACCACCGGGAGCGCCGACGGGAAGCAGGGCATGTAGCTGTGCTGGAAGACCAGGTGGTACGCCAGCCGCTCGTTCTGGCCGCACGAAAGCAGGATGTCGTCCTTAGCCGGCCGCCTGTACAGCTCGGCGCCGGCCAGCTCCTGCAGCGAGTCGTAGTTGGCGACCGCGACCAGGTGCTTGTTTATGCAGAGCGAAGAGGGATTGGAGACCACCACGATCCGGTCCGAGGGAAAGGGATCAGCGCACTGCGGGATCACCTTGACGTATATGTGGTCGTCGAGCGACGGCACGAGCACCACCTTGGTGTGCATGTTGCGGCGCAGCTTCGACTCGAGGCACTCGTTGAACAGCGCGTAGCTGCCGAGAGACGCCGCGTCGCCGAGCGCGACGAACGGCCCGAACAGCACGAGCACCTCGGGCTCGCCCTTCATCAGCCGCTCGAGCGAGTCCTGCGAGAACGGGCCGTGCGCCACGACGAGGCTGAGGCGCCCGCGGCCGTTCTCGTAGGTGTTCAGGATCGGCAGCGTGTACAGCTTCTCGACGATCAGCTCGTTCCCCTGCGGGTTGCGGCCCCTGACAGCCACGCACTGCCCGCTGAAGAGCGAGAAGCCCTCGGCCGCCTCGAGGTTGAGCCTGACCGGCGTGTTGCTGTGGTCGTTGGTGTTGTGCAGGAGGCAGCCCGCGCCCAGTCCGCCGCCGGTAGCCGACGTCACCATGCCGTAGGTGTAGAAGCTCTTCGGGCTCTGGTGCGTGGCGCGCTCGAACGCCTCGATCCCGAGCTGGTTGCGGTAGAATGGCTCCATGTGCGCCAGGCGCGCCCTCACGTACTCCATCCTGTCCTGGGCGGCCACCGAGAAGAACACGGTCTCGCCCGCCCTGCAGAGCTGGATGTCGGTGCTGCGCGGCGTCTTGGTGAGCTTCCTGTAGATCTCCTGCTCGATGTCCATGGGATCCGCGCGCGACGTGATTCGTAAAAATTTCACAGGCGGCAAGAGACGGAGGTCTCGGCATAATGCAGGACGTGCACGCGACACCGCGCAGAGCGAAAAGCCCAGAATAAATAAAGCAGCTCTTTAGACGAATTTACTTATCGAAAACGTACGAGTACTCGTAGATGCTCTCGGGCAGAGCGGCATCGGGCCCCTGCAAACCCTCAACTTTGAAGCCGGTGCTGCGGTGCTTCGAGCCCTCCAGCCGCGAGTTCGCGAGGCTGATTCCGTCGTAGCCCTTGAGGCACAGCTCTTTCCAGCACTTGTGGCTCTCGTTGATGATGTCCATGGCGAAGCTGGCGTCCTGGAACTCGCCGTCCAGTGCGAATCTGTTGGCGGGCTTGCCCTTGGGCACCTTGTAGTCGCGGAACCAGTTCAGCGCGTTCTGCAGCAGATCGGGGTGGAGGACCTTGGGGATGTCGCTGATGTCGTTGAGGAGATTCGCGTTCACGTCCTCCGCGTCGATCACGAAGATCTTCCAGTCCGCCTCGTCGCCGTCGAGCAGGCCGAGCGCGCCGAGCACCTTGGCCTGGTAGACCTCGCCGATGCCCTTGCGGCGGCTGCCGATCTCGAGCACATCGACCGGGTCGTTGTCGCCCTTCACGCCGGCCCAGCGGTCGACCGCGGACGGGTCCTCCCAGGTCTGCGGCAGCGCGCCGTAGTTGAACTGGTAGCCGTGGAACGGGTACACGTTGTTCACGAAGCGCACGCCGCTCTTGTCGGTGTCCTGCACGATCGGGTTGAACGGCTCGCTCTTGCTGATCTCGAACTTCGCCGTCTCGAACCGCGGGATCTCGTTCACGCAGTTGATGTACTTGCCCGCGAACAGCGGAATGTCGTGGAACGGAGCGATGACGCTGCCGTCCTCCGTCACGTACGCCTTGAAGCTGGGCGAGTACTTCGAGCCAATGACCTTTGTGCCGTAAACCATAGGGTATTGCTGCGCAAAATTTTTATAGCCGCCGCGGCATCGATCACGAATGGGCCCAGGTGATCAAATATAATCAGGCCCACTGCAGCGCATTCCAATTTTTGCGCGGCGGCGCGGCGGATTTCTATTTTGGGCACCAGGATGGATGCGTGCGTAATTAGCGCTCGGCATACCATCAGCCGTGCTGCGCCGCAGCCGAGCAAGTGCTCGCAGAAAAGTCGCCCCTATCATGGCCGGGGAAGACGAGCAGCAGGACGCGGCGGCCTTCCTGAGGCTGAGCAAGCTCCTCAAGGGCAGGTACTCGACCACCAAGGAGGCGAAGCAGACCCTGAGCGATGTGGGGATGTTGTCGATCGGGTTTTGCTGCACGGTCCTGGCCGATCTCGCGCAGAGCAAAAAAATCGGGCCCGAGGACGTCGAGTCGGTTCTCGGCGCCTTGCGGGGCACGATGGCGAAGAAGGATGTCCAATAGTGTCGGTTCCGTCGATGAATTTGTGTGGATCGAGCATTGGGCTTGAAATGCATTGGCAAATCCGCTCTGGGACAGGTGAAGTTAAATTGAATAAGAACGCATTTTGCTGGCTTCGCACGTCCACGCTGGCCCGGTATATCTTTGAAAATGTCATTGTAAAGTGCCTTCTGCCATATTGTCACGGCGCTGTTTATTGAATAAACGGTCAGATAGTACTCGCACGTGCCTCTGCAGCTCCGCTGAGTTCCCTCGCCCTGAAAGCATGTTTAATAGCATCCTCGCCCCTCCCCTGCAATGTTGTGTTTACTCACGCAATTCATACCGGGGAAGACGGGCTCGGTGATCCGGCGGGTCGCCTACATCCTGGGCGGTCTGGTCCTCCTCTACTTTGCGCTCTATGCGATGGTGCTCTGCAACGCCGATCTCAAGGTGATCAAGCAGGAGGCGGCCGGCAACAAATTCACGCTGAGCCTCCGCTTCTACAACAACTCGGTCGCCGGGATCACGCTGCACGATCTGAACCTGGTCAACGCCGAGGGGAAGGCGGTCAGGAAGATGGCGCACAACTTCCCGGTGCACGTGCCCTGCTTCAGCTCGGCGGTGGTGCGCGGCACCTACGCCCTCGACGCGTACAGGAAAACCGAGACGACCATGTCGACACTGCTGAGGAAGCACACATTCAAAAACAACGTCTAGCGCCAGGAGGCACACGGCTAGCGTGCGCGTGCGCGGAACGGCAACCAATAAATACACTACCATGTTTAATTCACGTCTGTTTAGCGGGGCGGCCGTGCCGCAGTGTCTTCCCATAGCACGCGCCGAGCGAACGACAGCGCACGGGATAGCTGCGGTGATGGCGCGAACAGCTGCTGCTCGGTCGCCGCCCGGGCCCTTTTCGCCAGATCAGATGGCTCGGCGCCCCGACGGGCAATTGGGCCTTTGCGGCGTTTCAGATGTCCTAAACAGGCGCTGCGCGGCCGCTCTGATTGGACCGGCGCGGCGGCGGAGCCAATCACCGATATCGGCAGCAATAAAAATCTGGCCGCTGCTCCGGGTAGGTATGAAAAGCGGAAAAGTCGTGGTGGTCGGAGACGGCGCATGCGGCAAGACGTGTCTGCTGGAGGTGTTCAAGAGCGACAGGTTCCCGGAGGAGTACGTCCCCACCGTCGTGGACAACTTCGTGAAGGAGGTCAAGTACGACAAGGACAAGACCGTGTCGCTCGCGCTCTGGGATACGGCCGGGCAGGAGGACTACGACACGATCAGGCCGCTGTCGTACAAGGAGACGGACCTCGTGCTGCTGTGCTACACGATCGAGAACAAGAAGAACCTCTCGAACATATCGACGAAGTGGCTGATGGAGATCAAGAACTACTGCCCGAAGGCGGAGTACTTCCTGATCGCGCTGAAGGAGGATCTGCGCTACGAGGACGGCGCGGACACGGCGAACCTGGTGACCAAGGAGGAGGGCAAGGAGTGGGCCGAGAAGATCCACGCGGCGGAGTTCATCGAGTGCTCGGCCCGCACGCGCAACAACGTGGACCTAATATTTGAGAAGGCGTCCAAGCGGATCGCCGAGAAGAAGGCGAAGCGGATCCCGGTGGACGGCTGCTGCCCGTGCACCTCGTGGTTCTGCTGCTAAGTAAATGTACTTTTAACGCGTTTTGTTCCGCGCCGCCGTGCGATCTATTTTCCGCCGTTTCAGCTATCAGAAAAAAATATTTTCAGTCCAATGTACTGCACGACGTGTGAGACGATAACCGAGGATCTGACGCATTACAAGACCCAGCTGCACGCGATCAACATCAAGCGGAAGCTCGCGGGCTACACGCCGCTGACGGTGGAGGAGTTCGAGTCGGACAGCCGCGCGGACGAGATCGTGGTCGATCTGCACCACGAGCACGCGGAGCCGGCGCGGAGCAGGGCCGCCGACGCGCCGCGCCCGAGGAAGATCCAGCGCTGCATGCTCTGCGAGGAAGAGGAGTCCGCCGCGCACTACCTCGAGCACGGGATCGGCGCCGAGCAGATCGCCTACATCCAGCGGCGCCAGTGCCACGTCTGCTACGAGCGTTTCGTGACCAAGGAGCTGCTGCTGAAGCACCTCGCGAGTGGCTCCCACCGCTCGTCTGTGACGGACGGCCAGTCGCTCTATCTGATGAACGGGGGCGTGCTGCACCCGAGCTCGCGGAGCATGGAGAGCACGGCGATCACGGTGGAGAGCGAGGTGGAGGACAGCCAGCAGCGCGAGTCCAACGCGGAGCAAGAGCACTATCTCGACCAAAGGAGACTCAACGACTTCAAGTGCAGCGTGCACACCTCGCACAGCTTCAGGAAGAAGCCGCATTAATCCACCCGCGCAGTTTATTAAATAATTCGCGCAGCGATCGTTTTAGTTGCATCGTCCAGTTTAGCTCCGGCATGTCTGGGGCGAACTGTTCTAGGCTTACTTTAAGAGCCGTGCAGGTCTCGCAGCCAATATACTCATGCCGGTAATGCGGCTCTGCTACCGCCGTTGCTTATCCGTTATCGCCCAAGCGATGAACTAATGGCTTACCCATCCTTCTAGCTATGGATGCAGCACTAGCTCTCCTACATCCCCAGATGTTCCATCCCAGTGCACCGCTATTACTTAAACCTGGTTGTTTTTTACCCCATGCTCTGCACCGACGCCACCGACGGCTCCCAGGTCCAGCCCGCCATAGTGGGCATGGGCGACATCGAGAGGGAGGTCCAGAAGCTGCTGGCCCACAAGCAGAAGTTCGTGGTCTTCGACTTCGCCTCGATCAACCCGATCACCGCGCGGATCGTCAGCCACGGCGGCGTCGACTCCTCCGCCGACCTGCGCGCCACGCCCTCCATGGAGACCCTCCACAGGACGTTCGCGGAGTGCCGCGGCAAGCTCGACCCCAGCAACGCCTACTTCGTCGTCTACGACTTCGGCTACTACAATGACAGGGACTGCTACCGCGACCTCGTGGTGTTTATCTCCTACGTCCCCGACTCGCTGAGCGCCCGGCAAAAAATGGCGTACGCCTCCAACGTGGCGAGCGTCCTCGCCTTCCTGGGCCTTGCGCAGCACATCGAGACGCACGAGATGGACGAGTTCACCTTCGAGAGCATCTACGCGGAGTGCATGCGCATCCAGCGGAAATGAGTCATGGAGTTTCAATAAACAAACAAGTTAACGCCTCAGCGAGTCCATTTCACTATTTCATCTCGGCAGATACGCGCCGGTTACAGTGACAGGCCCTTGTTATAATGCAACTGGCGGTAGGGTGCACGCCCACGTCACCCAGCCTATCACGCGTTAAATGCTGCCGCTTCCGATACCAAAAGTATGCGTATGTGCAAGTTACAATTTAATGTACTGGAAGATTGAGTTATGAGCAGTGCGGCATTATTTGCGCTTCTGGAACACCGCCACGAGGTGCAGATCGACGACCTCTCTTTCCTCGCGGTTCAGGCTGTGGATCGAGCCGCGCCGGCCGCGCTCGCGCCCGCGCGGCTCGACGTCCTGCAGGAAGGCGCTGAACGACTTCTTTTCTACGAGGCGTATTCCCACGCGCGCGAACTTCTGCTCCAGCACCTCCATGTCCACGAGGTACTCGACGCACGCGTCCACGGAGTCCACGAGCGTGTAGTAGTACCGCTGGCCGAACACGCCCTCGGACTCCTCGTCCCTGAACTCGATGCGGTAGTAGCTGTTCGAGAGCGTGCCCGCCGCCCTGCGCCGCAGGATCTCGTCCTTGTCCAGCGTCGTGAGGATGAAGTAGCCGTTGTACTGGAGATGCGCCCGTATGTTCTCTATCGCCGTGTCGAGCACGGTCTTGCTGGGGAACGAGTAGTGGAAGGAAAACTGCGCCGACACGACGTTGAACGACCGCTGCAGGTTGAAGGGCGCAGCGTAGGCGTCGCGCGTCTTCAGGATGACCTTGAAGGGGCAGCGCGCCGCGCGCGCCCGCTCCGTGGCGTCCAGAATGGAGCGGTTGGCGATGTCGATGCCGTAGAGCAGCGAGATCTGCGCGCTGCGGTACTTGCCCAGGTCGCCGCCCTTGCCGACGCCCAGGTCGAGCACCTCGTCGTGCGGCCGCGTGTACTCGCTGATGAGGCGCGTCTTGACCAGGTTGTTGAGGTTGCGGATGTTGATGTTCTTGGTTTTCTGCCGCTCCTGCACGCTCTTGTTCGCACGGGCGTTGTAATGCGACCGGATATTTTGCTGGTCGTCCATATGGGATCCGCGCGGCGCGAGTTTCTATACGCGGGGCCGGGAGCGATACGGCAGCGGCCGCCGGTGGGCTGTTTGCGTTGTAGGCATGATGCGTGCTCATCCGCACACCCACAGCTCTGAAACACCGCAACAAGCCGCGTATGGACACGCAAACGCCGCCTGCTGCAGATCAGCAGCGTGTCATGAAATCCCGCTGCGTGGTACAAAAAACGAGCGGCCGACAAAAACGCGTATCTGGAAGCAGTTTAATTACTTGGTGGGCTTCTCGCGCTTGCCGTTCAGAATGGCAGGCAGAGACACGCCGCCGACCTTGGTGATCTTGTATTTGATACCGGGCATATCACCGACGGCCTTACCCTTACGACCAAGACCCTCGACGCAGACCTCGTCGTTCTCCTCGATGACCTTGAGCGCACCGTCGCCGGGGGCGAACGCGAGCAGGTTCTTGCCGGTGGCGATCACCTGGATACGGCACACCTTACGGACGGCGGAGTTGGGCTGTTTGGCCTCAATACCGATCTTGGCCAGGACGATACCCTTGGCCTGCGGCTTGCCGGCCATCACGTTCTT
Organism: Pancytospora philotis; assembly: GCA_023647555.1. NCBI lineage: Eukaryota > Fungi > Microsporidia > Pancytospora > Pancytospora philotis. The sequence continues at coordinate 31,239 of JALRLY010000274.1, forward strand.
GTAGATCTTGCCGAGCTGGCGCTTGCGGTAGGCGCCGTCGTGTCTTCTCTTCAGCTGGTTCTTCTTCCTAAGTGTACAGGCAGCAAAGAGTCCCTTCATATACGGGGAGGAAAATTTTCAAAAATTTTCATCGCGAAAACTTTTCCGCGCGCCGGCCGGCCGCGGCTGGTGGTGCTCGCGGGCCGGGCGCGCGGCGGCTTTCTGCGATTCGCGCTCTCATTCGGGGTGGATTCCCACTACGCGCCGTATATTTCTGGCCCAGATGTCCTGGCAGTGGTGTGCTGCAAAATATCGTTTTTTGCTGCGCACCCGCGCTCCGATTAGCGCTCAAGTTCCAAGCCGCTGCAAGGAGCCGGGCCCGCGAGCCCGAGCTGATTTTGGCCGCGCCAACACAGATGCGAAATATTTTCAGCCCCATCATGGCGAGTGTCACGGTGATGATGCTGGACAACACGTTCTGCTCGCAGAACCAGGACTACCTGCCCAGCCGCTTCGCGCTGCAGACCGAGGCCGCGCGCCTCGTCGTGCTCCGCGTCATGGAGGCCGACCACGAGAACCTGCTCGGCATCATCCCCCTCGCGCAGGGCGCGTCGAAGGCGCTGCTCACGCCCACCAAAACAAAGGCGTTCGTGCGCGAGTTCATCGACAAGCTCGACCTCGAGCCGACGGTCATGTGCGGCACGGCGCTGCGCCAGATCGACCTCGCGCTGCAGCACCCGAACCTGACCACGCGCAACCTGATCATCTTCCTCAGCTCGCCGGACGTCAGCGGCGAGGAGCTCCTTTCGAACCTCTTCATGATGGCGAGCAAGGGCGTGGGCATCAAGGTGGTCTGCTTCGGCGACGCGCTCGAGATGGGCGCGATCCTGAAGAAGGAGATCGACCTCAGCGACTTCTCGTGCCTGTGCCTCGACAACGACGACAACTTCATCGACCGCGTGATGGAGTTCCTCGGCGCCTCGATGGACATCAACGACCCGGAGCTGGAGGAGGCGATCAGGCGCTCGCTCCAGTAGCTGGCGCCCGTCAATAAAAAGTTTGTTAAGCGCTTTCCGGCGCGCGTGGCGGCGCCGTTAAAAAATTTACAAGTTTTGCCGGCATGGTTTTCGGAGATCTGCGGCTCGACCAGCGGATTGTCGACGTGCTCAGCAGCAAGGGCATCACGGAGCCCACGGACATCCAGCGCCAGACGTACACGCTTGCCGTGAGCGGCAACGACGTGATCGGCGTCTCGAAGACGGGGAGCGGCAAGACGCTCGCGTTCGTGCTGCCGGTGCTCAGCCAGATCCTGCTGACCGACAAGCCGTTCTACACGCTGATCGTCACGCCGACGCGCGAGCTCGCGCAGCAGATATCGGACTGCATAGCGCTGTTCGAGGGCCTCGGGGTGCGCCAGGCGGTGCTGATCGGCGGCGAGCCGTTCAGCCCGCAGGTGGACGCGATCAACCTCTACCCGCACGTGGTGGTCGGCACGCCGAAGCGCATCGTGAAGCACATAGAGAAGACGAAGAACTTCAAGATCGCGCACGTGCGCAAGCTCGTGCTGGATGAGGCGGACCGCTTCTTCGAGCAGGACTTCGGCGCGGAGCTGGGCGCGATCGCCGCCGCGCTGACCCAGAAGAACCAGGCGCTCATGTTCACGGCCACGCTCACCGAGAAGACCAGCAAGCTGAGCACGCTGTTCATGCGCAGCCCGCGCTGCGTCGGCGGCGCCGAGCAGTACGAGCAGGTCGACACGCTGCGCGAGTCCGTCTGCATTGTGCCCGAGAAGTACAAGCTGACTGTGCTCTACAACTACCTGGCGCGCGAGAAGCACGGCGCGGCCATCGTGTTCGTGGCGATGTGCCGCGAGGCGCAGAAGATAAACGCCGTGCTTGCCGAGCTGGGGCTGAGCAGCGACTGCCTGCACGGGAGCATGAGCCAGAGCAGCCGCGAGGAGGTCGTGAAGCGGTTCCGCGCGAGCGAGTTCTCGGTCCTCGTCTCCACCGATCTTGCCGGCCGCGGCCTCGACATCCCGCATGTCGAGACCGTCGTCAACTTCGATCTGCCCAACACGGCGAAGGACTACGTGCACCGCGTCGGGCGGACCGCGCGTGCGGGGCGCGGCGGCTGCGCCGTCTCGTTCGTCACGCAGTACGACATGGTTGCGCTGCAGAGCCTCGAGCACGTGCTCAAGCGTAGGCTGCCGGAGCAGGAGCTGCGGCTGCACGACGGCGAGCCGCGCGTATCCGAGATCTACGCGCGCATGTCGGTCGAGGTCAACGAGCAGATGGGCAAGAAGCGGAAGTAGTCTGCTCGCTAATGCTAGGTCATTAAACTCTTCGTATACCTTTGCGGCGGTCACTTGTACGTGTTCTTGCGCTGGCACAGCATGCCAGGGCTCACCGCATCTGGCAAAAATGCTCTCTACCAGGCTCGAACTGGTGGCCTTTTGCGTGTAAAGCAAACGTGATAACCACTACACTAAGAAAGCTAATTTTAATTAGTAAGCAGTAACTTACCAGCAATGATGCACACATTCACACGGCGCTACAGACGTGCAGCAGCTCAAATATAAAAATCATAGGCAGATGTTTATTGAAAGTGCTCGGCCGCGGCCGGTGCTCACTGCTTGTCGCGAATCAGCGCCGCCTCGTACTTGCGGGCGTGCTCGCGCACCTCGTCGACGTTCCCGCCGGTCTGCTCCTCGAACTCGAGCCACAGATTGAAGACCGCCTTCATCTCCTCCTTCCTGAAGCCCATGGCGACGAGCTTCCGGAACAGCCCGCGCTTGTACACGCCGCTCTCGTTGCGCAGGTAGGCGCGCCAGCTGGCAAACGAGCCGTCGATGATGCTCTCGACGACCACTCGCGGCTCGTCGAGGTGCTCGTACACGTAGTCGATGGCAGCGTCGGTGTAGTCGCGGTTGCTCTTCAGGAACTCGACCTTGTCGTCCGCGAGGTCGAGCAGCTTGAGGAAGCAGTCCTTGCTCTTTCTGTGGCGGTAGAGCTGCTGGAGGAGCGCCTGGTCGGTGAAAATCTGCGCGGACTTCTTGTAGAAGGCCGGGCCGGCCATCTTGAGCATGCGCGCGAACTCCAACGCCGAGAGCCTGCCCCGGCGCTCGAGGTACATCATATAGTAGAGACAGAGCTCGTCACGCCTCTCGAGCCCGGTGATGTATTTGTTGAAGAGCGGCAGCACGTCGGCGCCCTGCTCGGCCTGGTTCCGTATGTAGTCTATTGCGCGGTACTGATTGCCGCCGATGTCCGCCTCGTCCAGGATCTTCTGCTGAATGTGCACGATAATCGTCTCAAAGCCTGCGGTGCGACGCGGCTGCACGGGGGCAGGCTCCTCGTAGACCTGCTCCTGTTCAGGCGCAGCGGGGATTTCGGCCTCATCGGCCTTCTTGACGCGCTTGCTCTTGCCTTCGCACGGCTCGCTTCTGGCCTTTTTGCTGCTCCTGGCCGGCCTGGCATCGCTGCCGGTCGGTGCGGCCGGGGCAGCATTAGGCGCGGCACCCGCGGCTGCGGCGGGCTCAGCAACACGCTTCGCCGCGGGCGTGTTATCCTGCCCCTCCGCGAGCGAGAAGATGTAGCTGCCCAGGCACACCCTGTCTACGACAGCCTCGACCTCGGTCGCACAGCCCTTGTAGTTCTTCAGGATCCCGCGGACGTTGCCGTTGGCCACGATTTTGGTGTTGCGCATGCTCTTGATGATCCCCACGCTGCACCTGTCAACGGGGTTGTTGATTTCTACGAAGGCGCACTTGGGGCCCTCCTGCCGCCACAGTATGCACTCCGTCGGTGCCTTCTGGACATTACTCTGCAGAATGATCTCGCCCTCGGCGTTCGCGGTTTTGATGATCGCTACGCCGCCCGCCCACTCTACGATCCCGGCGGTCACGAGCCCCGGGAACAGCTCGTCGTAGGCATACAGCGCGGCCGTGCGCACGTCAGCCGTCTCAGAGACCGTTTTCAGCGCGACGAGCGTGTCCGCGGGCAGATCGGCATGCACGACCGTCCGCTTTTCGTCGAAGCTCTGCACGGTTGCGGTCCCGTCGCAGCTCGAGAGCACGTAGGAGTTGAACACGGGCCCTGCAAAGAACACGCGTGCCTCGTCCGCGACTAGCTGCGCGACGCACATGCCGCACTTTACTGCGCACTGCTCCATTTTGTACGTCTTGCCGACCGTGGAGAACTTACCGTTATACGCCTCCCCGTAGATGTAAACCGGCGACGCGTCCGCGCTCATGGGAAAATTTTTGCCGGCGTTTTTGGATGCGAGCGGCATTATCGTCGGGCAGTGCGTGGCGCATGCTCGTGAACTGGATCACTTATAATGGCTGGCACGCGGAAGCTATAACTGAGCATGCAACTATTAACTAAACGAGTCACCGTTGCCCTTGGGGCATACGACGGCGGCAGCTCTGTGTTTCAATCAAGAGACTAGCCTAGCCTTGCGAAGAACGCGTGTGGAAGCGCGTGATGTGTGAGCGGTTATTCGTACGCGTTGTAAATAGAAATCACTTAACGGGCACTTTAATATTGCACTGCACTTTTCCGACCCATCGCTACTTCACAGGCCACTAAGGACGGCTCATACCATAGATCGATGTGTTGGAGCCACCTACTCTGAAAACTCATTCAATAAACAACCTCTTTTATGACTGAGCACACTTTCGCTGGTTCGGGTGGGTCGCCGGCCTCTGGGCCCGGCCCTGTTAAAGGTAATTATCAGAGCTTGCACACTAGCATACCCCTTTTCTAACAATGACCTGTCGTCAGTTACTCGAATAAATCCTGGAATAGCCCATTGTCAATGCACGGTAATATTTCCTCTCTAAAATGTTCACTAGCTGGACCGTCTAGGCATCCAGGATACCAGTCCTCCGATCGCCCTATTGTCCTGCCCGCGTCCACGCATTCATCCACCGATTGGTTCCATGGCGGGTTCTGTCACCAACCAGTACGACTGTGTTTCAGGTTGCTTCCAGTAAGGTCCTGGTTAGTAAAAGAGAGTGACCACTCAATAAAGACATGCCCAATAGAGCACTGTGTGGTAAAATAGAATAACCACTTAACACCCTACATCTGTACCCCTGGATGCCCCTTTTTAAAAATTATCTATAAAAGCAAATTTTTAGGAGGCCTTATGCGGTTTCTGTTAGCGGCGTGGCCACTGGCAGGGCACTTTGTTGGTGCCAGAATCAGTCTGAAGGATGCCATTGACTTGGTCGAAAAAGAACGCACAACAGCCGATGGTGATAAAATCTTTGTCAATCCTGAGGGCCCGTTGAACATTCTGAGCGGACATATGCTGATTAACGACGATGTGATTGCGAAGAAGCGGAAGTTTTCTCCACCGATACGGGTTTCGTATAAGCTGAAAGAAGTGGTGGAAGAGGTAAAAAAGGTGGACGCAGCGGCAGAAGTAAGAAACGTAGCGGAAGAGGCAGGAAACGCAGCGGAAGAGGCAGGAAACGCAGCGGAAGAGGCAGGAAACGCAGCGGAAGAGGCAGGAAACGCAGCGGAAGAGGCAGGAGATACATCAGAAGCAGAGTATATAGAAGAGGAGGAGGAAGATTCCTCATCCGATTCTAACGGAGACTCTGATAGAGAGTACGTATTCAACAGAGATCCTACGAAGGACGAGATCTGCGACTTCACTCAGTCAGAAGCGAAAGCTTACCTGCACGCCTACTATGATACAATGAAAGTCCTGTTCAGGGTCCTCTGCGATACAGTGGTTGTAAGCTCTACTCACTACAAGTCCTTTTATAAGTACATGCGCACGCAGCTTCCCTCGGGCAAGAGGGGGGAGGCCCAGTTCTTCGCGGCAATGCTTCTGCTTGCCAACGGAGAGAAGATCGAGGCCGTGTACGAGCCCAAGGAAGTGTCCAGTAAGAAGAAACAGAAGGGCAACCCTACCGCCGTCTCGCTGACGTACAACGGACGGACCATACTGGAGCTAAAGTTGAAGATATCTGATAAGGGAAATACGAAAGATTTGTTCTTAAAAGAAGTACAGACGGTCGTCGACTTTTTCGTCAAATACGGCGCGACCGACATAAAGAAGTACAACTTACACTACACCGATAGCCCAAACTTCCTCATGCAGGCGTACCTCTGCGAGTATGTAAACGATGGCAGGCTCATTGAGGAGGTGTTCGATTGTGTTGACGCGCTTCTTGCGGAGTTTCACGCGGGCACTGAGCTGGATGCGGCGCGTGCCCGCTTCTACACCAAGGATAAAACGCTCATCGAGGCCTATTCTGGCCGGTACGAGGCGCTCAGAAGGATCGAAGAAATCAGCAGAAGCGGCAGCTTCCCACTCAACAGCCGGAACATCCCGCTGGAGGCCCAGCTTGTGCACTACTACGACGAGAAAGACGAAGCAATCTGCAACGAAACGACTTACAGTGACTGCGGGGAGATTGCGCTGTTTAACTTATTCTGCTGTCTGCTGTACGATCCTGCCACGCGTAAATACAAGATTGAACATCTGATCGCTAGAAAATACAACCCGACAGAGCGCTTCATACATTTCTTTACAGAGGTCTGCACTAAACCCGAGGACAATAACAAAGCGGAAATACACCAGGAATGGGCGCGCGTTGTACAAGGTCTCACGCTGGAACCGATGGTGAGCGAAGAAGAAAGTGAAGAAGAAGCAGAAGAGGAAGAGGAAGCAGACGAGGAAGAGGTAGCAGACGAGGAAGAGGTAGCAGAAGAGGTAGCAGAAGAAAAAGTGGAGAAGAAACGTACTCTGATTAACTACTGCAGAGCGACCGAGAATAATGTGCCTATAGAACTCGACTCAGATATAGGAACTTTCTTGATGGTGCTGATCAAAATCATAGGGATTCCAGAGGAGTCTAAAATACGCAAGGAAAAAACTATGGATGAAATCCTCGCTTCCCCGGATGGTGAAATAGATTACCAGATCTTGGTTCCGTGGGTGAGCGATATGATTAGTGCGATTTCAGATAAACAGGTGTATACTAAGTGTCGCGACCCGGAGATCGAGATTGACAAGAATGGACGAGAAGTGCTCTATGGAAAGCTTGTGATATTATATGAAGCACGGTACGGAGATCCGTTTGACCATAAGTTTGAACTCGAGTTCGACCCTGGTCATGTTTCATTCACCTACGTACCCCCAATTAGGCCGCTCAGCGATGAGGACAATAAGTTTTTTGCGCCCTATGTTGAAAATGCGCCTGAAAACAGTGGGCCAGTTCTCATTCGCCTGATCCATGATAGTATACAGAGATTCCTTAGCACAGGCCAGGAACCCCCGTTGCCAACTGTGCACATTGCTGGAGTAGAGGCTGCGCGCGATCCGATGGAGCTCTACCTAGCGCTCACCCGCTGGCTGGAACACACACCGATGCGTACTTCCGTTGATCGGCTTGCAGCAATCGACCAGTTGTTTCCCACGTTCAAGGAGCTACTGGAACAGCGAAATGACCTCAGCAGTGCGGCGGGTGAATTGTGTAAGAATCCGCTCGTGCTACTCATAGCAAACATCCTGGGAAGCGTGCCTCTAAGTGATTATAGGATTAGGTGGCCGTTCTCGTACGCTGTTCTCCCTCACTGCGCCGACGCGCGTGATAAACTCTTCCCAAGCATTCAAATTGACCCATCACTGTATCGCTATGATCCTGATATAGCAGCGAGATTGGATACGGAGTGGCAACTCTGGCATTTATCAGAATACCGTACCCCAAACATGGCATTGTATTATCTTAAGCAGCTAGCCGCCCTCGCGCCAGTATGGAGAGCATCTGATCGGAAAGACGTAGCGCCGATTGTTAGCTTTTTCGAGTATTTCAATTCAGAAAACACGATTGGGTATGCGGCAGTTAAGATGTTTATGGCTTGTAGACACACTGAGGGCATTGAGTTTCTGCAGCCCTTCTGCATCCCGGAAAGTAGTGGCGATAAGGCCGATAGCAAAGCCAATCGAGAGGTTTGGCTCCGTTTGGCGAAGAAATATCGACTCTAACGCGGGCCTACTACACCAGTTGACCCAAACTCTACTCCTTGTTTGATTAAACTAGCTTTACTTTTTATCTCCGTGCTTTGCTGCTCTGCTCGCTAGCGCTACAAATCCTGAACGCCGCCCTGGATGCGCGATGCTACCGGCACTGCCCGGCGGCGTACCGTTTAAAATTTTTTCGCTGCCTCCCCAATGATCGGAGAGCAGCTTGCCGCGATAAGGAAGAACCGCAGGACGCTGCTGTACCAGAAGAAGGCGCTCGTGAAGTTCATTTCCGACGACACCATCGACAATGTCACGCTTCTGAATATGATCACGATGGCGACGCCGTACACCACGCAGAAGTCGCTGCTGTTCGAGCGCCACCAGCTTTCCGAAAAGGAGAACACGGCGTTCGACCGCAAGTTCTCGGCGTTTCTGAAGGGCCTCATCGCGCGCATGGGCGATCCGGCGATCGATCTGGTCCTCGAGTACTTGGTGCGCGTGTACAACGCTGACACGTACAACGCCAACGAGCTGCTGTTTCTGATGCTGCCCTTCAGCAGATACAGCGAGCAGATCGGCATCATCGCGAAGAACTCCGCGCACGCGCTCGCTGCGCTGCCGCGCTATTCCGTTACGGCCATCGCCAGCGCGTCGCTGAAGGACGTGCGGCTCTTCCGCTGCTTCGTCGAGTACTTCCGGCACTACGAGCTGCTGCGCGGCTTCCTCGACGAGCTGGTCGACAGCCTTGCGCCTGCGCTGAAAGGCTCGAGCACCGACTACCTCAGCGAGATGCACCAGATCTTCGTGCATCTGATCGCGCAGGGCAGGCAGCAGAAGGCGCTCGAGCTCTACCACAGGCTGCGGACCTACCTCGACAGCGACGACTTCGTGGAGCTGCTGCTGCCGTTCTACTGCGCCGAGGTGATCAGCCGGCAGCCCGCGGCGTCGGCGCGGGTTTGCATCTTCGAGGACGCGCAGGCCAACGGGACCGGGCGCCGCTTTCTCGGCGACGAGGGAAGGCTCAGGAAGTATCTGTGCCACTGCGAGGCGCGCGGCATCTTGCCCAGCGAGTTCTCGCCGGTCGAGCACCGCGTGCTGCTGCACATAACGGGCATCAAGGAGGACGAGGGGATGCGTGACCTCGTGCACGGCAACTTCGATGCGCTGCTGCCGCTCTACACTGAGCTCGGCGCGCGTCTGCCCCTCACGAAGCTCCTCTGTGCGCATCCGCGGATGCCCGCTCTTTTCAAGTGCATGGGCTTGGAGGATGTGCTCTGCGTGGCCAGGAACTGCGACGCCTTCCACCCGGAGCTGCTCACCAACGAGAACCACGGCGTTTTTATCAGAAACCTGCGCAGCGAGACGCTCAGCCAGAACTACGAGCGCATCCTCGAGCAGTGCCTGGGATTCGTGGATTTTGACGCCACTCTTTTCCCCCGGCTCGTCCTTTTTCCCTTTATGAACGATGTTGTCAAGCAGAACACAGTCGATCTCGCCCTGCGCCTCGGCCACTCGCTCGTTGACGAGCTCTTCGACTCGCACCCGCAGGACCCGGTTGTCCTCCGCTACCTGCTGCGCGCGCAGCATGCGTACGCTGCGGAGCGCGTCGAGGAGCTGGTGCGGCGCGTCAAGGCCGTCCGCCAGGCCGGCATAACCGCCGACGCTGCTGCGTTCCTGGGCCCAGTTGCTGGGCCAGCCGTGCTGCGCGACTTCTGCGAGTGGGCCGTTGCTGAGAACCAGACCGCCGCAGTCCTACGCCTGCTAGAGGCGCACTGCGACCTTCTGGGTAGCGATATGCTCTGGGAGGTGCTGCTCCAGACCGGCTCGCCGGCTGTGCTGCGGCATCTGCTGAGCCACGGCGCGGACACGGTCCACAAACTGTACAACGCGCAGAGGTTCGACCTTCTGCTGCGCGCCAAGGAGGAACTGCCACTCAAGGCGCTGCTGGTCGAGCATCCGTCTACCTTCGACTTCATTTACGCGAACTATGCCGCGTTCCAGGATGCGAAGGCCGTCACTGCGTTCGCCGTGGCGCACGCGCATCTGCCGGGTGCTGCCGGGTGCCTGGTGCTCGGGCTGGACCATCTGATCGAGTTCAGAAGCAGTCCGCACTGGCCCGTTCTCAAGCGCATCATCATCGAGGGCTGCACGAAGAAAAGGGACGTCCAGCGGGCCATCGACCACGTCCTCTGGCACCTTCGCGAGTTCAACGGCGATGCCGATCTGTTCGCTGCCCTGATCGCCAAGGGCGCCCATGTCTTGGAAGACTCGCTCCAGCGCATCGTGCACTATGGCGCGCCGGCCGCCGATCTCCTCGACGTTGCAATCAGAAAGAACGCAGTCGAGCTTGAGGTTACGCAGTTCCTCCCGGCTATTGTTCCTCTCATGATCGAGTATAAGAAGGACGCGATAGAAACGCTTTTCAAGATGTACACAAACATCCTCTGCGTGAACGCGCGCGATGTCCTCCTGGGCTTCCCCGAGAAGATGCGTGTGCTTCTCCACCTCGACCCGCGCTATTCGCTGAAGGCCATCGCCGAGGTGCTCTCAGGCAGCGGGGCCTTGGCCGATGACAAGCAGCGGCAGGAATGCGCCGATCTGCTGCTCGAGATCTTCTCAACACAGACGTGCAAGAGCCCCGTTGCAGTTGCAAATGTTGCTCGTTCCCTGTGCAGTGCACTGGCCGCCGATGAATTCTCGGATGATGTCTACACGGGCTTTGTCGCCTTCTACATCAAGTCTTTCGGCGACCGGCCCTGCAGCGCTACCGAGGACCTTCTACTGGCGCTCTTTGCGCAGCACGAGGCCTGCTTCCATGCGCTGGTGCCCGACCACGTCGCGCAGAACCCGTCTATCTTCCGCAGCTCATTCAGCGCCGCTGTTGACGATATTCTACAGACCGCGAGCCAAAAGCATCTCGACTTTGTTGGGAGATGCATCGCCTGCCGCCCTGAGGAGCTCGGCAACGAGACTGCGCTCGCTCTATGTACCAAGCTGTTCGAGCAGCAGTCAGAGGCGTCCATGCCGCTCATCGCCGCCGTTTGCCGCGCCAATACAGCTGTGGCGCGCACCTTCCACTCCTTCGTCGAGGAGCAGATCGCGAGCGCCCGCCACGTGGAGTTCGCGCTGGTGCTGCTTGCCCATCTCTTCAAGAGCGTGAGCACGTACAAGGCCAACCACCCCAGCGCGATCAGGGCGGCGATCCCGCTTACCGAGTCCAGGGACAGGGCCGTCGCAGAGAAGGCCAAGGCGCTCTACGAGTGCCTGCAGTTCCTGTCTTAGTGGCCCTGCTTTATTCACACCGGGTCTATCAATAAAATGCACTTAAATTAGGCTGGGTTTGTAGATGCGCGCCATCGCTACGTAAGAAACTTTTTGACGCGCAGTTGTAAAAGGCGGCGCCAAGGCAGCCGCAGCATGCCTTACAAGTACCGCACAAAATTTTTGCAGCAAATATTTACAAAAATTTTGGTACCCTCAATGCGTGCCAAATGGAAGAAGAAGAGAATGAGAAAGAGACAAGCTGACAGGCGCAGGATGAGGAAGAGACATAATTAAATTCTCATAGAGTCTACACCTATTTGTTTTTCTTTTACATGCGTGTAATCTGTTCTATGTCCTAGCACCTGGCGTGTTGATTTCTTCTTTCGCTGTTTGGAGGCGGGATTCTCCTCTGCTGAATAGCATCAGTGGTTCTGCATGTAATAGAACGCGGTCTGCGATACTGAGGCATTGCGTTATTCTGCATGCAGCACCCGGGGGAGACACTTCACCTAACCCTAACAGCCCGTGCTACAGTAAAATTACTGCGTTTGCACGCAATGCAGCAGCCAGGGAACTTTGTATCGCAAACTCCTAGCATCGGCCAGGCACTGCCACTACTGCAGTCTGCTCATGTGCTCGCGATTTTACGCGTCTGAGATGCTGGCCCATGATCGAGGTCGATCCGGAAACCCGTCGCGGCTTCGCATACGGCGGGAGCCCCGCGGAGCTGGCGCAGCGGTACAGCTCCTGCGCGCTGACGGTCGAGCGGAGCGAAAAGGTCATGGGCAAGGTGGTGCATACGCTGAGCGTCGCGGACGTTGCGCACCCAAGCGCGCCGACCGATCTGACGCGACTCGGTAAAATTTTGTGCAAACACGGCAGGCAGCTGGACTACCGGTCGATAAACCGCCTGCCGCAGGAGGGCTGGCAGGAGCTCATCGACTGCTGGTCCTGCCACGACTGCGAGTTCAAGAGCATGCTGGACCTCAAGGTCGCGCCGCGCGAGTTTGGCATCCTGACGGCCAACTTCTACCTGCTCGCGCACCCGTCGGCGCTCCCGGAGTGCTGCAGACACACGCCCCGGCTGTACTACAACGAGCTGCGCACGGGCTACTCTGACAGAAACTACATCTACCTCTTCCTGGACGAGTACTTCCAGCACAAAAGCGCGCTGGTCGTCAGCAAGGATGGCAGGTGCTACGAAATAAAGCGCTTCTACAAGTGCGTGCTGCTCGGTCCCGAGCCCACATGCGCCATAAAGGTCGGGATCCGCGACACCGAGAAGGCGGATTCGGGCAGCGGCTTCACCAATGAGTACTTTATTGACAGGCTGCTCGAGGAGGTCGCAGAGACTGCCGTCGGGATCACGGTGCTCGGATACGGCGTTGCTTTCGTCAGGCAGCGGTAGTGAATTGGGGACTGGTGGGTTTCCGCTGCGAGCGGGCACTCACCGATGGCGGTGTTAAACAATAAAGCGCAGTGTATCATTTTATTTCAGTATGTCGATACCGACGTTCGTATTTTTGTTTCACCCCCTTTGATGTTGCTAAAATCTGATAAATAGGAAATGCGGACTAGTATAACTAGCAGAGCTCTTCAGCCACAGCCCGGTTAACACAGCCTCAACAGTGCAATAAAGGAGATAATACTGATGGCTTGGAAGCCTTCGCTTCAGCTAGTACGGCCACCCGGCTTCGATTGATGCCTAGTATTTCTGAGTTGACAGACAGCACACCCCGTTTCATCCGCTGATGAGAGCTCCGCTGCGACGGAGGCACGGCGTTTCAGATCCAAAATAAGAGCACGTGACCGCGCCACGCTGATGCGGTTTGCCGAGTATCTAGACACGCACAAGCACCCGCCCTACTGCGAGTATTACATCAGATACGCCGAGATGGCCGCCAAGATACCAGAAAAGCCCGCTGCGGGTTCGGCGGGCGCGTTCTTCCGCTGCTACAAGGAGAGCTTCGTCAACGCCTTCTCCTTTGTGCGGGCCAAGTACGACGAGTTCGAGTCGCTGCTGGGCCACATCGAGGACGCGATCAACAAGCGCCGCAAGAGCGCGAAGCAGGAGCTCGCCGACATGCTCGACGAGTTCGAGGCCTACGCCGAGTTCATCCGCGTGAACGCCGAGGGCTTCAGACGCATCGCCGCCAAGTACGAGCGGCGCACGGGGGAGGAGTTCCCGCGGGAGTGCGCGCAGCGGCTGGCGCACGAGCTGGAGCGCATCGACGGGCTGAACAGCCTGATATACGCCGCGAGCCGCCTGAAGCTCAAGACGATCAGCGTGAAGAAGAGCAGCGAAAGCGGCACGAGCTTCGTGCGCAAGACGAACAAGTACTGGGTGCACAGCGAGAACCTGGCCGCGCTCAAGGCGCGCATCGTCGAGCACCTCCCGGTGTATGTCTTCAGTGGCGGCGCGCCTGGCGACACCCCGTACGCCGGCTGGGACTACAAGTCGCACGACACGTGCGTGTCGAGCGTGTACTTCGACAACGCGCGCTTCGAGCTCTACTACGGACGGCTCAAGAAGCTGCAGGGCGCCGAGGCCATCCGCATCCGGTGGTACGGGAGCACGGTGCCCGACGTGGTGTTTGTGGAGCGCAAGCGGCACGAGGAGTCCTGGACGGGCGAGAAGTCGAAGAAGCTCAGGTTTAAGATCTACGAGGCCGACGTTGTGGACTACATCAACGGCAAGGACGTCTGGCGGCGCGTGAAGGAGCTGAACGGCGCGGAGGTGCGGCTGCTCTACCACGAGGTGCAGACGGCGATCGTGAACAAGGGCCTGCGCCCGATGGTCCGCTCGTTCTACAAGCGCACGGCCTTCCAGCTCCCGAACGACTCCAGCGTGCGGATCAGCCTCGACACGCACCTCTCGATGGTGCGCGAGTGCGCGGAGAGCGACCTGCGCGCCAACACGTTCCCGCTTACGCAGTGGCGGCGGCCCGACATCGTCTGCGAGTGGCCGTTTGCCGACGCGCCGGCCGCCGCTGTGGAGCTCTTCCCGCATGCGGTGCTCGAGATCAAAACGCAGGGCGTGGACGAGACGAAGCCGCAGTGGATCGAGGATCTGCTGCAGAGCGCGTACGCCGAGCACGTGCACAAGTTTTCCAAGTACATGCACGGCTGCGTGACGCTCTACAGCGGGTTCGCTGTCATCCCGTACTGGATCCCGCAGATGGCGACCGACATCCGCAAGGACCCGTACCACCGGCGCGGGCCCTGCAAGGTGCTGGTGGACAGCAGGCTCGTCGACGTTGCTGGCGAGAGCGAGGCCATGACGAGCACGCATCTGCACCCCGTCAGCGAGCACGGCAAGCGGATAGCCATGCCGGCGCGGATCGAGCCGAAGATCCACATGGCCAACGAGCGCACGTTCCTGAAGTGGATCAAGTTCGCCATCTTCCTCGGCGGCGTGGGCACGACGATGTCCAGCGTGGGCGACCGCAACGCCTGGCTGTGCGGCTGCGTCCTCAATCTGGTGGCCGTCGTCTTCTGCTTCTACGCCTTCTATCTGTGGCACTGGCGGAACAGCCGCATCTACGTTCACGATCTGCGCCCCTACGACGACCGGTATGGGCCCACGCTGCTCATCTGCATGTACATCGCTGCCATGGCCATCATTGTGCTCTTCAAACTGACGTGGAAAGCCGGCCAATAAAATAAATCGTTAATTTACTCGCCTATTGGTTTACTTAATCTCCGCGCAGCACTATCATGATTTTGCTGGGCGCTTAGTGGCGATACGCTCAAGTCAAGTGGCATCATGTCTTAACGAACTGTTCTATAGCGTTGCATATCGCAAGTAAAAATGTACGTAAAGGAACAGCAAATAGTAATATAATTTAGTATAGTACAATCTCTATGGGTATGTTATTAGGACTAGTTTTCGAACTCGAACGAGTCGATGTGCTTGATGCCGACCTCCTCGTCCATGCACTGCTTGAAGATCTTGATGATCCTGTTGCGCTTGGCACGCAGCAGCCTGCAGTCCTGGAAGTTGCTGGTGTGCAGGATCGCGTACTTCAGCTTGAGCTTGGTGATCTCGCGGAACTGGCAGGTGGTGAAGAACGACTTCAGTTTCTTGAACTGCTCGGCGGCCTTGCTCTCGAGCATGCGCGCCTGCTCGTACGTGGTGTCCTCCGCCACCTCGATGGACAGGATCTCGCTCTGCGCCGGGCTGCGCGCGATGTTGTAGAGCTTGGCACCGATCAGCTGCGTGTTCGAAATGTACAGGATCTTCTTGCACGGCGTGAGGAAGGTCGTGGTGAGCAGGTCCATCCGGTGCACGGTGAGCGGGTCCCCGTCCACCTCCACGCGGTCGCCGATGTTGAACGGCCGGATGATGAGGAGGAACACGAAGCACTGAAAGATGCCTTTGATCGTGTCGGCGAATATCCAGCTGAAAGTCAGCAGAGTGGTGCCGACGCTCGCCATGAACACCTTGGCGTTGATCTGGAAGAGCACGAGCAGGAGGATCAGCGCGAGGTACGTGACGGCGAGGAAGAAAATCATCTCGAGTTTGTCGAAGACCGACTCGCGGCCGCGGAGCGTCTTCTCGATGTCCTTGCGCGAGTCGTACAGCTGCTCGGCCAGCGAGACGTAGTGGCTGCGCCGCACCCTGCGGGTCGGATCGCTCTTCTCGGACACGCCCGCCAGGTACCGGTAGATGTTCTTATGGTCGGTCGGGAAGAACGCCCTGATGTCCTCAACCAGCAGCTCTTTCTTCCCGAGATCGTCGTACGTCTGCTTTGCGTATGCGCGCGCCCCCTCCTTCGACGGGAAAACTGCGTCGCGGTAGAGCAGGAACAGGCCGTCGTCGTGGTCGGGCAGGTAGTCCGCCGCGATGTCGTCGAATCCGCCGCCGTCGCGCACGGCCTCGCTCAGCGCCTTCATTTTCATGAAGACGTACGCCTTGTAGTTCAGATTGAAAATGGTATCGGAGAAGGCCGAGCGCTTGGCGCTGAATGTCGACACGCCGACGATCACCGTGACGATGAAGAGCATGCCAGCGTACACACCGCCCCAGAGCAGGGCTGTCTTGAGCAGGTCGTGCTGCGACGTGAGCGTGATCGAGGGCAGCGTGTATTTGCCGTACATCTTGAGCTGCAGGTAGAACGCGAAGAGCAGCGAGAGCGAGAGCCGCGCATACATGCGCTTCTGGTACAGGCTCTGGGCCACGGCCCAGCACACGATCGACTTGCTCAGGCCCAGAACGACGATAATCGTCGCCGTGATCGCGAGGAGCGACGTGGTCAGCACGCTGAAAACGGAGTCCGCGGCCAGCGAGAGAAACAGCGCCAGGTTCCGCCGCATGATCCGCTCGAGCTCATCGTCCTTCTTGTGGTCGGTGGTGAAGAAATGCGCCAGGTCCAGGCGCTTTTCGGCGATCATGTACGCGAGCAGCGGCAGGCTCAGCAGCACGACCAGGTACACGAGTATCTCGGGCAGCGCGCGCAGCAGGATGTTGTACTGCTCGAGCTGCTCGCCGCAGTAGTTGTCGACCGACCAGATGGAAAACTCGCCGTCCTCGTTGCTGCGCTCGAACATCACATCCTCGTCGGGGTCAGAGTCGTCGTTGCCCATGGCGATTTCGTTGGCCTTGTTGCCGGACTTCCCCGGCCCGCCGGCCTGGTCCTGCGGCTTTTCTTCGTTGTTGTCTGCGCCAGACTCTTCGTGGTGCTCCGAGCTGATGCTGTCGTTGCCGTCTCCGCTATTGGCTCCTTTCTTCTCCGGGTCCTTGGTTGCGCCGCCCATATTATTTGATTGTTTTGGTTTCGTTGATCTATTTTCATCTTCCGCTGTTTCGCATGCGGCTGCGCGCTGTTTCAAACACTGGTGCTGGGAGCAGCTGGTGCACGAAGAGAAGGCAACGCACATCTGCGCCAAGCACAGAGCACCAGTGTACAATACCAAACAACGCATATGAGAATTCACAGTTTAATGAACCACCAGTGCCATTCCCATGCATGCATTCAATAAACAATTCAATATGAACCATTCAGTAAACCGTACAAAAGCGAGTGAAATTAGAAATTTATTCAGCCTTGAGATTGACGCCCTCGAAGTAGTCGGGAGACATGTAGGTGCCATTGGCCTTGGCAGATTTGAAGCTGGAGTGGAGATAAGCAATCGCCCATGTCCAGAAGGCACAGAGAGTCACGATGATCAGACAGGTGATGGGGGCGAAGTAACGCGCATCACGCTTGCCGGTGACCGACTCCATGAAGATGTTGTAGACAGAGCCGGAGCACTTTCCGAGCTTGCCGCAAACACCGTCGTAGACGCCCTTGAAGAGCGGCCTGATCTCGGGGTTGATCTTCATCGAGATGGACTCCTTGACAATGTCGAAGAACGCGTACTTGGAGATCTTCACGGAGGAAGACGTGATGATGCCGCACCAGATCTCGGCACCGAACTTGCGCTGCGCGTCGTTCCAGGCGCTGAAGATCTTCATGTTGTCCTCGCCGAGCGCAGCGAAGTTGATGACCGCGTAGTAGGCGGTGGCGATGGCACCCAGGAAGCACACGAGGATCGGAACGCTGCCCAGCAGAGCAACACCGAACCACTCCATCAGCTTGGAGGAGAGGGGCGAGATGAGCACGAGGATGGTACCAATGTGCGTGATCTGGGACTCGATGGACTGGTTCTCAGCCATGAACGTGCTCCTGTCCTCGCCGTTGAAAAGGGCGGCCGCGGTGCACGAATTACCGAACAGACCAATGAGAACGGTGTTGGCAATATTGTAGAAGAGCGTCATCATGCAGATGGCCAGCAGCAGCTTGGAGACCAGCGCGTAGTAGAGGCCGTCTATGATGGAGAGCGAAACCTTCTTCTTCTTCGAGGAGGTGGCCGCGCCCGACTTGATCACGAGGGGGTTGGTCCTGAAGACGTAGTCGAGACGCCGCTTGATGCCGATGATCATGGCGAAGACGAGCACCGTCGCGAGAGAGAAGATGACGTAGTACTTGTCCTTCTCCTCGTACGTGGCCGTCTTCATCCGGCTGTTCCAGGCCTTGTACGTGCGGGACGCAACGAGACCGGAAATGTTGGAGCCGATGTAGAGCAGACGCACGAAGCGCGAGTTCTGGTCCTCGGTGCAGTGGGAGTTCACATACGTCATGAAGAGGTAGGAAACCATGAGGGATCCGATGACCTCGACAATCGTGTAGAACACCGCGAAGATCCAGTGGTTGAAGATAAGGGCGATGATGTACAGCCCGCTGATGCCGCGGGTGTCGGCAGTTCCGGCGATGAAGAAATTCTCAGCCCACCCGGGGTCCTTCTGGAGCGGCGCGCGGAAGTGGATCAGAATGGACAGAATGAACATGATCACACCAAAGGTGGCGGTCGCGATCTCGAACGTCGTGTCGAGACTGTGGCGCTTCAGCAGCTTCTGGATCAGCCCCACAGCAATCAGCGAGGTGAAGAACGTGCTCAGCTTGAGCCAACTACGGGCAGAGGACTCGAGCACCGTGTTGATCACAACGTCTTTGTACAGTCTCGTGAAGCCGTACACGAACGCAATCAGGAAGAAAGCGGCCGCCATCAGTCCGAAGCGAGAAAGCTCCGAGCGCAGCACAGGGAAGAACGCGCCCACCCATGTCTTCTGCATCTCCTTGGCCTGCTCCTTCAGCTCCTCCGGCGTCAGCAACTTGGGGTCCGAGTTGTCGGCCACGGGCTGGCTCTCAACCACCGCGTCAGTCATAGGGGTGAAAAAAATCCCCGACTGATAAAGTAAATAGGAGCCAAAAATTTTGCAAAATTTTTAGACAACAGAGTCGCAGCGCGAGAGCGGCACGCGGTCCGAACGCGCTGCATTCACGACGAAATTGCACGAATGTTTCGTTGCTACGCGAATCAGACATATTGATTCTCTGCTGGCGTGGTGAAGACGGCTTGCTTTCAAATTATTCGGCACTGAGAAGTATCCAAAGAACTCGTTCGTCCGGCTTGTTAAAACAGCCGCGGTGAGTGTGCATGGCGCTACAGCCAAACAGCGTGAATCAGCTCGCGCGGCGTGATAGGCCTCTCCTGGCAGCTCCTCTAACATACTCCTGAGCGTCTAGCCACACAAGGGCCGGTGTTTAGCGTAGCTGCTCGGCCCCTTTTACAATCGCCGCTGCCCGAGCGCAATTCGCCACGCACATATGGAACTTGCATCTACAATATCCATGCGCGCAAAATGAATAATGGCATTGGGAAGCCTCTGCACGCGGCCCAAGTTAAATATGGATGCCACAATGCATGCCAATAAATAAAATTGGCGAAGCCTCTTCATCTGTGCGTCGCGCAACCGCCTACTAACAATGTTTCCGTGCACTATCCAAATAGCCAAGTTTTTATTGCTTCTCGGCGACCGCCTGCAGCAGCTTGTCGACCTCGTTGTCCGCCACGGCCTCGAGCCCGTCCTTCCTGAGCACCGAGAGCTCGACCTCCGAGTAGTCCACATCGCGCCCGGTGGACTCGAGCAGCGCAGTGACGCCGAGCTCGAGGAGATCGCTGAGCGGCGCGGCCCCCATGTGCTTGTCGAGGAACTTGTTCATTTTGCCGAAGTCCTCGCCGCACGCCCAGGCGTGGCACGGGTACTCCACGCCGCTCATGTCGACGTAGTGCAGCAGCGCGCGGTCGCCCTCGAAGCCGAAGATGCATGCGGCGAAGGCGGGCGCGCGGCGGCCCGTCTGCAGCACGAACGACTGGAAGCGGCCCGCCAGCTCGCGCGCGAAGATGTCTGGCGTGAGCCTGCCGCCGAGGCGGTACTCGATGTCGGCCGCCAGCTCGCGCGCGCGCCGCACGACGTAGCAGACATCGGATGGCAGGCCTGTGATGTTCATATAGACATTGGAGGATATCCGGTACACGGAGCTGTGCTTCTCAGCGCACAGCTTGGGCGTGGGCAGGCGCTTCGAGATCGCGATCACAGCGTCGCCTGCGTTGATGGTGACCGTCTGGTAGCTGCTGTACACGGCCTCGAGGCCGTACTCGACCTGCAGGATCCTGCCCTCGCTGTTGAAGATGGCGTATACCTGCTCGTCGAAGTCCATGAGGGGCTTGCTGTGCTGGGAAAAAATGCTTGTTGTCCGCGGGAGAGGGCCGCAGTGATTGTGGGAAATATATTCGAAGCAGCCATTATGAGTGGATCTAAGTGAATAAACCGCCCGTTTTTCTTGTTGTTTATCTATTTTACACAGACGGAAGACAACCTCTGTTAAAATGCTTAACCAGAAAAATATGAGAAGTTGATAGTCTTTCATGCAATAATTCTTCTGACTAAATGCATTGAACGCTGCTTTTAAACTCTGGAATGGCATTTAATCATCTTTTGACGTGCGATTAGAAGCATGCTGAGAGTAAACAGCCCTGTATGCTAAAATACTGCGCGACAGCTCCTCTGGTAGGTGCTCAGTGCACAGCTTCAATGCGTTGGGCGTTGCTGTTAAGGCGGGCCGCGCGCAGTAGCCTTGGCACTCGAGCACACGGGCGTTCGCATAGCTTCTTACGCGCGGCAGCAGCGCTAGGCGGTGCGTGATGAACACAGTGTGTGCATCGCTTTCGAGCAAAGCTTTCGTGAATGCAAGCAGAATAGGAAGCGCACACTCCAACTCATCAACAACCACCAGCATCTTGCCGTTCTTTAATCTTGTCGAGCTTTCAGTAGTGCTAGCACTGGGCTGTGCAGCTTCATGCGCACAGCGCGCCGATAGCACCTCTTGGATGTCTGCGCAGCTGCTTACGTGGAAGATTGATGCATAAACAACCATGTCTGCTCTGGCAGCCGGCACAGGGAACCCGCTCTGGGCCATGACAATCGCCTGCACCAGGCAGCGGGCGTAGCTGCTCTTACCAGCCATGTTCGGACCGACAAGCATAATAAAGTTGCTGCTGCTCGAAAAGCTGTACTGCTGTGGGTATGTCTGTACCGTTTTGCTTAATGCAAGGTCTATGCATTCTCTGATTGTCAATGAGTTTGTAAAGACAGGAGTTGTCAGAGTTCGGCCACAATCTGATGACCGCTCGGCACTCCGTTGGAAGGCAATGATGCCAATTAAAAGGTCTGCCTCGGCTACTATCCTTGATATCTGCTTTAGCTTGAGCAGCGGCCTTCTGTGCGTTGCGATAAAACTCATGCAGAGCTTGCCTGTAAGTTCCACAACCTGCATAAACGCGTCGGATGCTTTGCAGTTCATTGTCTGTATCCCACTCGTTGTGTAGAAGGTGTATAAGCGAGTGCTCTTCAGAACCACGAGCCTTTCCTCCGAGCTCAGCGCAGAACAAGCCTCTTTGATGCTGCGGTTACCAGATGCTACATCATTGGGACTATCTGTACGCGCTCTAAGGCACATCCCGATGCTTTTATCCCGGTAGATTTTCAGCTCTGTGCGCGTTTCACTTAGTTCGACCAAGGCTCTCTGGCAGTCATCAACGCTTCGCCGGTACAGACTCCGAGCCAGATCGAGGTACTCATCCTTTCCCGGTCTGATGATAAAGGCGATGTTCTCATATAGCACAGCCTTGACAGTATTGTACTCTCGATCGACCAGCGCATCTAGTGCAGCACGGAGCAGCACGAAGTCTGCTCCCCGCGCGACCGCTGACAGCCCAGGAAATAAGTCGGGGCAGGCTGCATCGATATAGTCCAGCGCTTTAATGATGCTCAGCAGCTTCTCCATGTAGTGTATCAACTTCATGAACTCCGACAAGCCGCAATCTCCAATAAATGCTGTTCCTATCGAGTCGCTCATGGCTGCCAAACTGCTGAATTCACCGGTTGCAGACGCCGCGCTTGCAGAAGCAAAGACGCTGGGGCAGTCCAGTGACTCCGAAGTTCGGGTGTGAAGACTGGACGCCCGGTAGCCCGATGCCTTACTCAGGCTCTTCGAGCAAGCAACTGTGCTTGAGCATGCACGCAGTGGCATGCTCTCCAAGGCGTCGGACAAACTATCGATGTCGGGCAGACCGCGTAGGACCTCCACGATTCTATCAATTCTTGTATCGCGCATGTACTTTTTTACGAATTCCTGCCTTTGCGCAATCGTAGTAGGACAGAGCAGCGGGGCTCGCAAACTCTCCTCCAGCATTCGCCGGCCCATCTTGGTGGATGTAAAGTCGATGGCGCTGATAATAGAGCTCGTAACACCCGTGAGGTTGAGCCTTTCCAATACTCTTGCGCTTATTGTTGCACGCTTTTCAGCATCTGGCAGCTGTTCACTGCTTTTTACAGTGGCAGATGCCTCACATGCACTAGCACCACCATGGGATGCGCTCAACAATGCTTGCTCGCCATTGTGCAGCCTTGTGTGCGCCTTCTCGAGACTCGAATTTACATACTGCAAGCTGCTGTTCATTTGGCTGATCGATGCGACCGCATCTGCATTACTCTTGAGGCGTTTATGGGATGGACGGTTTGTAATATCTCTGAGCAGCCGATGGTCTCTATCTGATGTCCGCTGAGCGGCGCTGCGCTGCACTCCTGCTGTCATTTTATCGGACTGGCGTAACTGCAACAGCAGCTCCTGCAGGCCTGCTGCGCCCGCGCTGCGCACCTCGTATAACAGGGCTCCTTCGCCTATCACTCCACACAGCTGACGCATGTTAGTACTCGCTATCAATACCGCTGGATTGAGCGCGGCGAACTGCTTCAGGTGGCGGAAATCTGGCTCATCGTCAAACTCTATACAGTCCATCTTCGCATCAACGCCGCGGCGCGCGTCGTCGGCTGCTGCGCTATCTCGGAGGTTTGTGAGGCCCGTGGGCACAGGTGTCTGCCAGTAGCGGTATGTGCTGCACTGAGAAAAAGCATCGCCCCCCGCCACTATGTCAATGCCTACTACGGACACGTGGTTTTCATCGACTGTGACGCAGCAGTACATTATTCATGCGGGTCACGATCATTTTCTGCGAATGCGCATAAACAGAGCCAGCTTGCACATTTTGCATAATCATACCGATGAGACGCTGCTTCAAAAGCTTGACCGCGTTTGAAAAAAATTGCCTTCACCGAGAATCGAACTCGGATCTACAGATTATGAGACTGTCGTACTAACCATTATACAATGAAGGCTTATTTAATAATAAGTATTGAGACTAGTCGACAGAGGGCATACAGTACCGGTTGCATTGATGTGTAAAATCGTACTCAAACGCTTTCTAAAGCTGTATGAGTAAAATGCAGCATGCAAGCAGACTGATTCGAGTGGTAGCAGCAGAAGAATAGATCTGCATAACTACAGATGTATAGTACAGATAAAACTGAATCAATGAAATGCAATGCAATATGCGCCTGCCCCTTGATCTGTAGTTATTGTAAGACAGTATACGCGCTTGCCGCTGCATACCAGCAGAAGCCGCCACGGTAGAACTCAGAATAATCCCGCGCATTCAGCGGCGCCCGTAAAGCACAAAAATGCTCCGACGCATCCGCCCATGTCGGTGCCCAAATGCAAGAGAATTCCGATCAGCCTGATATTCAGCGGCGAAGGGTTGGATAAAGCAAAAATAGCCGGCAGGTTTGTCAGCACGGGCCACTTTGCGCTGGCGATGAGCTACGAGGAGTACTTCCATGCTCTCGTCCAGCTGATCATGGACGACGAAGACCCTGCGGCCTTCATCAATGGCAACGAGCCACTGTTTCCCGGGCAGCAGGCCGTAGAGATACTCGTGTCCGGTGACTCTGCTGCCTCGAGCCCTGATCTCGTCGTGTACGGCCCCGATATGCCGGAGGACGCGTTTTTGGCAGCAGTTAAGGCCCAGCTCGAGCGCATCGGTGCGAAGCATCGGAAGGCCATCGAGGAGAGCACCGGGCTGCAGTACTTCACGCGCTTCTTCAGCAGAGACAGCACTAAGAAGAAGGAGCTGGCCGAGGCGTATTTTTTCACGGGGGACTACGATTCAGCGCAGGCACAGTTTGAGGGCGTTCGGAAGGCCTATCCCGAGTACAGCGGGCGGATGGTTGACTGGTGTTCGCTTCTGCTCGGCACTGGTGTCTTGAAGAGCTGCTACATCATCGACGTACTGGTGCTGATGGATGCTGCACCCGAGATGCGCTCGATCGCCAGCGCAGTGCCGGCGTGGTGGCGCATGGCCGTCGAGTATTGGCTGAGCAAGCACAAGCTGCCGCGCGGAAGGCGCCTGCTCAGCCTGTACAGCTGCATGCGGAACTTCAAACTGGTGCAGGACCGCGAGCGCATGAATCTTTATGCGGACAGCCTGCTGAAAGAGCTCGATGATTTGATCGGCAGCCCCGTAGCTCAGCGCAGTGCGCTATGGAAAGCGATCTGTATGCAGGTTGAGGAAGAGAGCGCTCTGCCTTAGCAGTGCAATGGGCATTTCTCTGCGATGATCACTGCATAAATGGAATTTCTGTCCAGGGCGATTCACTATACTGCAGCGCATCGGCAATAGCCTTTTGACAAGTAAATATTTACAAGTAGGCACAAATATCAGATAATTTTAATCTAACGATGCACGCTGAATCGTGCGAATTGCCTGTTAACAGCGGCCCGCTGCAGCTGCCCTTTGCTACACGTGCGACAGCGCATCTGCGTCTAAAAAATTTACCCCAATGCAGCTCCAAGCAGGCACTGTCAATGCGCTCTACAATTGCCAGAAGAAGCACCCGCTCTACAAGAGCCCTGTGCTGCAGATCACGAGCTTCAGCATCCTCAATATGGGCGATACCGAGAAGCACCGCTACAAGGCCAACGTGAGCGACGGCTCGCACTACATGCGGGCCGTGTTTGCCAGCGATCTGTGCGCGATGTTCGACAGCAAGGCGCTCGACAGATACCACCTGATCAAGCTCGGGGCCTTCTCCATCCGCCCCAAGGAGAACAACAACTATCTGTACATCCAGACCATCGAGGAGCACGAGGCGGGCACCGCAGAGATCGGCCGGCCCGTGAACGTGCTCACCGGGCGGCCGTCCGCCGACTCTGGGAGCGTGTCGGCGCCGGCCCCGCAGCCGGCCGCCCGCCCCGCCGCGCAGCCCGCGAGCATAAAGCGCAGCGTCCCTGCCGAGGAGCAGCCCGCCAAGAAGCCGAAGGACGCGGCCGGCGAGTCCTTCACGAGCATCAAGGATCTGAACCCCTTCTCGGCCAGCTGGACCATCAAGGGGCGCGTGGTCTCCAAGTCGGACGTGCGTACGTTCACATCGGCGAAGGGCGAGGGGAAGGTCTTTTCCTTCGAGGTCGCCGACCGCTCGGCACAGGTCAAGGTCGTTGCGTTTACCGACACCGTGGACATCTTCTTCCCGCTCGTCGAGGTGGACAAGGTCCTTACGCTCGCGAAGGGCACGGTGAAGATGGCCAACAAGAAGTTCTCCTCGAATCCGTTCGACTACGAGATCCAGCTCGAGCCGCACTCCGAGGTGCGCGCGGCCGCCGACACCGATGTCCCGCGCTACTGCTTCAGCTTCAAGAAGATCCGCGAGCTCGCGGTCGGGCCCGCGCTCGTCGATGTGGTTGCCGTCATCAAGGACGTGTTCCCCAAGGGCTCGATAACCGTGAAGAGCACAGGGAAGGAGCTCGAGAAGCGCGATCTGATGCTCGTGGACGACTCGGGCCACTGCCGCATCACGCTGTGGGGCCCGCGCGCCGAGGAGGAGTACGAGGCGGGGAGCGTGCTCTGCATCAAGTCCGCGAAGGTGGGCGAGTACAACGGAATCAACCTCTCCACGATCGGCCAGTCGCAGGTGCTTCTGAACTGCGATGTCCCCGAGGCGATCGAGGTGCTTTCGTGGTACCAGGCGGCCGGGAAGGACATCACGATCTCCGCGCCGCAGTCCTCGGCCAAGCGGCAGCTCATCAGCGAGGTCAAGGACGCGAACGTCGAGTTTGCGACGCTGCACGTGTCGGTCGTGCACCTCAAGGAGGACAACATCTACTACGAGTCGTGCGCGACCGAGGGCTGCAACAAGAAGGTCGTGCCGGAGGCCGACGGGAGCTACCACTGCGAAAAGTGCGGGCAGAGCGCCAGCACCTGCAACTACCGCTACATGCTCTCGGTGCACGTGGGCGACTTCACCGGCCAGCTCTGGGTCATGCTCTTCGACGAGGCCGGGCGCGCGCTCTTCGGCATGCCTGCGCAGCAGCTCAAGGAGATGGGCGAGGAGAGCCCGCAGGACATGCTCGGGATCGTCAAGAGCGCCAGCGCGAAGGAGTTCGTTATGCGCATGAAGATCAAGGACGACATGTACAACGGCGAGATGCGCAAGCGATACACCTGCACCAGCATCAGGCCGCTCGACTACGAGGCCGAGGCGGGGCGGCTCCTGAGCACAATCGAGCAGCTGGGCGTGTGAGCGGACCGGCTTATTAAATCTGTTCTTCATTGGTTCTTGTGTGAGGGTGCGCTGGTGTTTAAATGCACAGTGGCGCTCCATTTTGTGCTTCTTCAAATTTTACAGAGCCTACGATTCTGGTGCAGCGCATATTAAACAGGAACACAGTTCCAGAAAAGCACAACTATCGCATCACAGACGCACCAGCTCTATTCCAACATGCAATACGCTTGCAGCAATCAAATCACACATTTTGATAGCACTCTAATAAATCTGTGCATACAAACACATTCGCATCCCGGCGGCCGGCCGAATGTAGCGCGAATCACGCCAGAGCAGTGATTCGCGCGGCTCCATCAAATCCAAAATTATGGTGCTAATCAAAATTTTAGAAATGCGCAAATGGCATCAGCCGCCCTCGCAGCGATGATAGAAAAAAGCAGAGTGCGGTGCGTGAAAACCATCAATACGGGGCCGTTCTTCAAGTGCTTCCTCGTCTACCTCGACTACGCAAGCTGCCCCGAGCAGCTCTACCAGCTGCGCGCAATGTCCAAAAAACTCATAGTCACGAACAAGGCGGACGAGGACATGGTGCTGCACGAGCTGTACATCCGCTCGCACGTGCGCCATCCGTTCCTCGCCAACCAGATCTGCGCCTTCCAGGACTACGACAACCTCTTCTACGTGTCGGAGCACGCGCCCGTCCATCTGCTCAAGAGCGAGCAGCTCCCGCGCCTCTTCGACATGCGCGCCATCCGCTTCTACGCCGCGGAGATGATGCTCTGCCTGCGCTACCTGCACTCCAAGAGCCTCGTCTACACGTACCTGTCGCCCGACAACATCATGCTCGACGAGCGCGGCCACATCAAGCTCGGCTACGCGTTCTGCAACAGCCTCAACGGCAGCGAGTACGAGGTGCTCGAGAACATAGAGTACGCGTCGCTCGAGTACCTCGTGCGCGGCGACTTCTCCATCGCGGGCGACTACTGGTCGCTCGGGATCGTCCTGTACCGCATGGCGTTCGGCTACACGCCGTTCGGGTCCGAGAGCTTCGACGAGACGCTCAAGGCGATGCAGGGGATGGAGATCGAGTTTCCGGACTACGCCGACCGCGCGTTCCGCGACCTGGTATCGCGCCTGCTGAACCTCGCGCGCGAGCCCGGCTGGCTCAGCAGCGCGGCCGACGCCGGCGTCCTCTTTGCCCACCCGTTCTTCGATGGCATCGACTGGGACAAGCTCGAGCGGCGGGAGGTCGAGCCGCCGTACGCCGTCAAGGTGTCCCAGAGCGCGGCGCTCCGCTCGACCGCGCCGTCCCTCAGCACGCTCTACACGTCCGACTTCATCGTCGGCGACAAGGACGGGTACGGGCAGACCTTCCAGAACTACAGCACCGTCACGTTCCTGAAGAACGAGGGGTCTGCGCGCAACGCACACGCCTAGAAGAGAAAGCGCGGGCTGTGCGCATGCTGCTCGATGCAGACACGGCACGGGCATTTGTATATGCCTGCGCACCGCTTGTGAGTGGCTGTAACATGTTCAGAATAAAATAAAATTTAAGTCGCTGGTTGCTATTTTACCCGTCGGCCAGTTGAAGAGATGGTATTCGAGGTGGCCACTGCCCTCGAGCATCTTCAGCGGTCGGATGAGCGGCCCATTGCTGGCCAGATCGAGGGCGTTGAAGAGCGCGACGCCGTTCGCCCTGGCATAGCAGGCTGCATCGCGCACTATCGCGGGGGAGCCGTGCCAGTAGTAGAGATACGCCGTCGTGAACGACTCGCCGTTCTCGAGGCAGAGCGTATCGATCAGGAACACGCTGGCGAACTCCTGGTGCTCGGCGTTGTACAGCGTGTGGAATATGCCTGGCCTATTCTTGAACACGTGTGCGAAGAGCGGCTCGGAGAAGCTCTCGAATATCCTGTATTGCTGACTGGAGCCGGCGTAGAGGCCGTGCAGGGTGCCCATATCCGCATCCGCTGCGAGCCGCGTCCCCTCGCGCACCGCGTAGTCGTGGCTGTCCACGACCAGGTTTTCGGCGTACCCGCACGCGTACAGCTTCACGGGATCCAGGAACAGGTGGTGGTACGTCGTCCCAGCGACTGCGAAGCCCAGATCGCTCGGCCCGGTGAACACGCCCTGGAAAATGCCGTATCCGTTGGCGATGCGTGTTATTTCAGAGATCAGCAGCGGCGCAATGCTTTTGCTCCTGTACTCCCGAGATAGGCAGAGGAAGTTCACGCTTACGACCCGCTTCGCCGCGCCGTCGATGGTCAGGCTGTGCGCCTTGGCCAGCAGGTATCCCACCAGGCGCTCGCCGCTGCGCACCCCGAGGCTGTATGCGCTCTTGTGCTCCGGATCGCCGAAGAGATACTGGAAGAACGCCCCCGAGTACTGGAACCGAAGCTGGGCGTCGCTGTCCTCCACGTAGTTCTGCTTCAGGAACTCCGTGATTTCGGCAATATCCGCGACTTCGTCCCACGCCAGACCAGCCGGCAGCTTCACGCGCTCCGTCGCCTGTTTGGGCTCCCCGGCCCCGCCCGCGCCGAGGCCAACGGGCTGGGTGTTCCAAAATCCGTGGCCCATGGGGTTATTCAAAGGCACCGAAATTACGTGCTTGGAAGAGATGGCGCAGAGTAGTTGAACTACCGCAATACGGCCAGCGGCTGCAGAAAACAAGTAGACAACAAAGCTGCCGATATGAACGCATCCTGCAAACTAGATTAGTGCTTCACACCCTAAATGAACTGCAACTAGGTTTATTTCTTAACCATGATGGTCGAATTTATCATAAGCACGGCTTCCGCGATGTTGAAGCAGGATTTGACCAGCGACTCCTTGACCTCGAAGGGCTCGTACACGCCGGCCTCCACCATGTTGCACACGCCGCCCGTGCTGATGCCCGAGTGGGGCTCGTCGGCGTGGGCGCAGCGGAGCCGCTGCATCACAGCGACGGCATCGAGGCCGAAGTTGCGCGCAAGCTGGTCGGGCACGCGCTCGAAGGCCTTCGCCACGGCCCTGAACACCAGCATCTTGCCGCCCTGCAGCCTGCGCGACGCGTCGCGGCACGCCCTGCTCAGCTGCATCTCGACGGAGCCGCCGCCCGTGACCAGGCAGCGGCCGCGCAGCGCCGTCTGGATCACGCACACCGCGTCGTGCACCGCGCGCTCCACCTCCTCCAGGACGTCCGCGCCCGGGCCGCGCAGCAGCAGCGTGCGCGCACGGATGCCCGTGCCCTCGAAGTAGTTGTATCTGTACTTGCCGAGCTGCCGCTCCTCGAACAGGTCGCAGCCGCAGAGGTCGGCGTACTTCGTGTAGCTGGAGATCCGGCCACCCAGCGAGCGCGCTATCTCATCGAGGTTGCGCACGCGCCCCGCGGAGAAGACGCCGCGCGCAGCGAAGTACTGCGTCGCGTAGTCGCCGATGGGCTGGCTGCTGAGCACGACGTTCGCGCCCTTCCCGATGACGTCGTCGAGCTTCTCCTTGATGATCGCCCACTCGGCATCGACCACGCGCTGGTACTCGCCGATGCTCTCGATGCGGAGCTCGGCGTTCTCGCGCTCGCTCTTCCACTCGAGCTCCACGTTCAGCAGGCACACCTTGGGGCTGTGGATCTTCTTGGGCTGCTGGTCGTAGCCCGCGTACGTGAAGGTCTTCTCGAACGCCACGCCGCCGACGAGCTCGGAGTCGAGCAGCGAGCCGCCCGGCACCTTGCTGATGTGCAGCTCGCCCGCGCCGCTGAGCCCGTCGACGAGCAGCCGCGCGAAGTGCGCGCGGCTGTTGCGCACGCTCTTGGAGCTCAGACAGGTCTCGGCCAGCCGCAGCAGGTTCGCCTCGCTGAACTCCACGGCGAGGCTCCTTATGTGGGCCAGGCAGAGCCCGCGCAGCTCCCGCAGCGCCGCGACGATCTCGTCCAGCGGCATCTTCTCCCTGATGCAGGGCAGCAGCGCGTTGAGCACCGCGGCGGACAGGATGACCACGCTCGTGGTGCCGTCGCCGACGTCGCTGTCCTGCGACTTGCTCAGCGCCGCGAGCATGCGCGCGACCGGGTGCTTGAACTCCATGTTCTCCAGGATCGTGGCGCCGTCGTTCGTCACGATGAACTTCTTGCCGTAGAACAGCTTGTCGAGCCCGTAGGGCCCGAGCGTGGTGGCGAGCAGGTCGCTAACGGAGTTGCAGATCTCGATGTTCGAGACGACCTGCGCGACGCCCGACCGCGAATCTTCGATTTTTTCTGTCTGGAACAGCATCTGGTTCATACTGGGTAAAATTTTCGGCGTCCATATGGGCGACTACACCGTGGACTTCGGCGTCACCATCGCGGAGATCGAGCGCGACAAGGAGCAGGAGGAGGCCCACTACGAGTTCACCAAGTTCATCAACGAGAACGTCGACTAGGGATGCGCTCCGTCCTTGGCTGGCGCAGCAGCCATCGCGGGCGGTGTTTTCAGGTTCCGGATACTCCAGCCAGACAAAGCACGATGCCTGAAATACAAAAGAAGCCACACAGATTTATTTATTGAACAGATCATGAATTAGTGCTACTTTAATAAATCAATATTCGTCTATTTAAACAGTGCTTCCTCTCCACGTCGTTTGCGCAAAATCCACCTGTCATCACATGATTTGCGCACATTATTGGTCCGCGGGCGCGTTTGATATTTCGCGGTTTCATTGGGCACGGACCCGCCGAAGCACGGCCGAGCGATACGGCGCAGTTAATCAGTAAATTTTTCACAGCACGCGCAGCGCTCCGGGCGCGCGGCCGCAGCCGTGGCCGCGCGCTGGCGCCGGCCGCGCGCGCCTCCCGATCCGCGACGTCGCAGCGGCCCGAGACGCAGCAATTGGTGTTTTGTTTCAAGATAAAAATAAAATAAAAACAGCCCCAAATTACCAATGGGCGGCGCACTGGCGAAGACGAAGTACTACTTCAACGAGTACTTGAACCGGCCCGGGTGGATCAAGATGCTGATCGGGCCCGTGATACTCTGCCTCATCATCGCGAACTACCTCGAGATCCAGTACACGAACTACACGGCGCAGATGACGAGCAAAGGGGGTAGCAGCGAGCTTAAATACTCGCTGCTGCAGTGGTACATCGCGCTCTTCGTGCTGTGCTACTCGCTGAAGTTCCTCGTGAACCTCTTCAACGCGAACTTCATCGCGAACTCGATCCGGTTGGGCTTCAAAAATTTTTTCTACGAGTTCTTCACCGTGCAGTACGCGGTGTTTCAGAACATCGGGATCGGCGAGGCGCAGTACACGATCATGCGGCGCGCCTACGCGCTCTCGGACTTCCTCACGACGTTCACGATGTCGTTCATCTCGAATCTGTTCTTCTTCCTGATCGTGCTGCAGTCGGTGAACGCGAGCATCCACGGCTGGGTGCGGCTCGCGATGTCGCTCGGGCTGCTTGCGTTCCTCACGTTCTCCGTCTCGATGCAGCTGCTGCGCTCGCGCTTCCGGCGGCGCGTGAACGACGGGCTGCAGGAGAACTCGCGCAAGCTCTACGACATCCTGTTCAACTACGAGCGCATCGTGGCGTACGATAACCTCGACGCCGAGCTCGAGAAGTACTGGGACTCGATGCACGGCCAGACGGTCTACGGCGCGCTCTACTGGGTGACGAACGAGGCGGTCGGCTTTCTGAACTCGCTCTTCTTCGTGCTGCTCAACGTGTTTCTGCTGCTGCAGTTCAACGTGATGGGCACGAAGGGCGAGGCGCAGCTCAAGCAGTTCGTGATGCTGATCGCGAAGCTGCGCGAGAAGCTCACGGACATCTCCAAGAACCTCGAGGAGATCTGCACGAGCTTCACGAACCTGGACCAGAGCCTGATCGAGGGCGCTGCGAAGGACGAGGGCAGCGGCGCGCTGAGCATCTCCGCGTTCCAGGATGCGATCGAGATCCGCGACATGGCGTTCCGCTACGACGGCAAGCTGGTGTTCGAGCATGTAAATTACACCGCGCCGCGCGGCCGGAAGATCGCGATCACGGGCGTCAACGGCGCCGGCAAGTCCACGTTCGTGAAGATCCTGCTCGGCTTCTACGAGTACGACGGCGACATCCTGATCGACGGGATCGAGTGCCGCCGGCTGACGAAGCGCTGCCTGCGCAGCCTCATCAGCTACGTCCCGCAGAACTCGTTCCTCTTTGACGGGACGGTGCGCGACAACCTGGCGCTCGCCAACCGCGAGATACCCAACGCGAAGCTGGTCGAGTACTGCAAGCTCTACCGGATGCACAAGTCGCTGAAGAAGGTGGGCTACGACGCGGACGTCGGCGAGCGCGGGATGAACCTGAGCGGCGGCCAGAAGCAGAAGATCAGCTTCATGCGCTCCGTGATCAAGAACTCGCCGATCCTGATCCTCGACGAGGCGACGTCCAACATGGACTCGGCCTCGGAGCTCAAGCTGATCAACTCGATCACCGAGAACATGAGAAACAAGACAGTATTTATGATCATCCACAACCTCAGCCTGCTCAGCCATTTCGACGAGGTGCTCTTCTTCGACGAGAACACGCTGAAGGAGCACGGGCCGTTCGAGGAGCTCCAGAAGAGCAACGGCGGCTTCAGCAGGTTCTACGGGGAATCGGTCAAGACTTTTGCATAGAATAAATTAACTAATTGATAGATGATTGTTCAATCTGGTCTAGAGCAGTTTGATTGTCTCTGTTTACATTGAAGAGCTTTGGATGTTATTCAGCGTGCATTTTTCAGACAGATGTCATCCGCATTACCGTACAATACCTCGAAATGAAATACACCATTTGTAGAAATGGCAACCAACCGGCAATCAACATGCGGGCCGCTCCTTTAAAATACGCAACTAACCCGTTCCAGCTGTAAACTGTATTCTTGGCGGAAATGAACACTATAATGACTATTTATTCACTACGCTGTGCTACTAAACACCAGCAGATCTAATTATTTGCCGCGCTGCTGTAATACTCGTAGAAGCGCCCCTTCTTCTGCAGCAGCTCTTCGAGGGCGCCGCTCTCGGCGATCCTGCGGTTTTCGAAGTGCAGGATCCTGTCGTAGCTCTCCAGGCCGTCCAGGTCGTCCACGATGTTCACGACGGTCCTGTCGCCCAGTCTGGAGCAGATGAAGTGGCTGAAGTTGAGCCCGGACTTCGCGTCCATGCTCGCGAACGCCCGGTCCATCAGCAGCACAGGGCGCTGCGACAGCAGCGCGCGGAAGAAGCACGCCTTCTGCTTCTGGCCGCCGCTCAGGTTCGAGCCGCGCTCGCCGACGTCCGCGTCGTAGCCGATCTCGGAAAAGGCCTCGTCGAAGCCGCACTCGCGCGCCAGCCGGACGATCTCGGCATCCGAGACCCCCAGCCGCCCGTCGGCCAGGTTTTCTATCAGCGACTTGTCGAACAGGTACGCGCACTGCGGGATATAGGCGACCATCGCCCGCAGCGACGCGCGGTCAAGATCGCGCAGCTCCACGCCGTCGTACCTGATCGAGCCGCCGTACTCGTACAGCCCGCCGAGGCACTTGAGGAAAATAGACTTCCCGGCGCCGCACGCCCCGGTCACCGCGATCTTCTCGCCGCGGCCGATGGCGCAGTCGATGCCGCCGAGCACCTCCGTGCGGCCCAGGCGCAGACTCATGCGGTCGAGCTGGATCGCGCTCTGGAAGTGCTCGTGTCTGATGCCGCTCTTGCGAACCTCGCGGTCCGCAGACTTCACGATGGTCTCGGAGAGGTTGTAGCTGCTTACGAACACCTTGTTCAGGTCCTTGTGGATGTTGTAGATGACGCCGCGCAGCTCGGTCAGGAGTATTGTGAAGGGCATGATGTTCTCGACGCCCGCGTTCAGCCGGTTGTACTCGTAGAACACGAAGCCGAGGAGCAGCAGCAGAAACCCCTGGTTCAGCATGCAGAGCAGCTCGCACATAAGCTCGTACACGCTCTTGTGGCGCTGCTGCGAGGCGAGCAGCTCCGCGTACGCCGCCAGGCTGCTCTCGACGTTCCCGAAGGCGTGCAGGCACTCGTAGTTCATCAGGATCTCGAGGGTCATCGCCATGTTCTGCCGGTGCGCGTCGTTGACCTTGTGCCGCAGCCGCGCGCGCCGCCGCTGCCCCCACGACGACACGGCCAGCATCGCCGCCACGCAGGCCGCGATCTTGGCCATGGAGCGCCAGGGCAGCTCGTGGCGCAGCAGGCAGAGCACGAAGAACAGGAAGCACACGTCCGACACGAGGCCGATGAGCACCGTGGAGACGAGCTCCGTGAGCGCCTGCGCGCGCAGCGTGATGTTGTGCTGGATCGCGCCCACGCTGATCCCCGTGAACGCGGCGTATCTGACGTTCAGGAAGCGCTTGAAGTAGAAGATCGTGCCCGAGCGGCCCACGTTCGCCACGAACCGGTGCACGAAGATGGACTTGACGCACCCGAGGATGTACAGCAGGCTCTCCTTCGCGAAGAAGGCGCCCAGCAGCGCGCCGCTGCTCCCGCCGCTCTTCGCGGTGTTCGCGATCTGCGCCTTCGAGAACGAGCAGTTGATCTTCAGCCAGTTGCAGGCCCCGATGAGGCACGCGACGAGCGCGATGCTGAGTATGTGCCAGAGATTGAACTTGCTCCACTTATATCCCAGGCCTTTCTCCATGCTAATGTGGGCTCTGCGCGGCGCGCCGTTAACTCCTAATTCGGTTGGATCTGATTCGTGCCTTGCCGGGTATTAAGGGGCGCGGGGCACTTTGGATGATGGGAGTAGATAGAGCCCCTAACCACGCAAAGCGGCTGAGATGCAGCATAATCTGATCGTTACAGGCATAGCGAACACTGTTATGCTTGCAGGACCAGTTTTAGCTGCCAAAGGAGCACCAGACACTACACTGCAAAGACAAGCTGATAACGCCAAGACACGACGATATAGCATCGGTCGCAGCAAAAATGAACAGTTACATCTGCATGCAGGGCCGCATACAAAGTTTGGCAAAACTGCTCCGCCTCGAGCCCCTTTTTGTGTAGCACTCCCGCGTACCAAAACAGCACGTTCGCGCTGGGAGCATTTGAATAAATAGTGACTGAATGGCTACCGGCGCCGCGCACGCGCGCCGCTGTTTAATAGACAGCTAAAATTTTTATAGAAAAATTTTGGATGCCCCCATGGAGCAAAATTTAAGACAAATTTTGGGTGCAACGATTAATTCGGATACCCGCCTGAGAAACGAGGCGGAGCGGCAGCTCGAACTCATCGGAAAGAGCCCCGAGATGATGTATGCGATCCAGACTGTGCTTATGAAGGACTCTGATGTGACGATGCGGCGCATATCATCGATATACTTCGCGAACGCGCTCAAGAAGAACTGGGGCGAGCCCGCGATGGCGCAGTTCGTGCTGAGCGTGCGCGAGCAGATCGTCGGCCTGCTGGCTGTCGAGGATGCCGGCGCGCTGCGCTGCTACCAGAACGTGCTGCAGCACATCTTCGAGAGCTGCGAGCTCAAGGACGTGGAGGATCTCAGCCGGAAGCTTGTCTACTACTTCAACAGCCAGCACCGGGCCGAGAACGTCGCCGCGTTGAACTTCGTGGAGGGCGTGCTGAAGAGCGAGAAACTGCGCTACAACCTGGAGACCGTGTACGCGATCGTGTTCAACGAGAACGGGCCGGCGTTCGCGCGCCTGTTCTCTTCTGCGCTCGCCGGCAAGGACTACGCGGTCGCGAAGTCGTGCATGAAGATTCTGGCGCGGGCCTACAGCTACTACTCCATACCGGACTTCCTGAACGACCTCGCGGTGTTTGATGGCTTCTTCAAGACTGCGCTCGGCGTGCTCAAGATCGAGCCGCTCGAGGAGGAGGCCGTGCTGAAGCTGCGCAAGTGGGCATGCTTCTTCCTGTACAAGTCGAGCAACCGTGCGTACAAGAAGTACTTCAAGAACCCCGACTTCTCCACGCACGTGCAGCGCGACGAGAACACGAACGCGGTTGTCCACGGGTTCTGCGACATCGTGGAGCGACACGCCGCGGGCCAGACTTTCCACCCGCGCGCGCTCGTCCACGTGTGCGAGTTCTTCACGCTGCTGGCGCAGACGCAGGCCACCAAGCCGATCATCAAGTCGTGCTACGGCTTCCTCATCAGCAAGTTCATTCTGCCTGCCCAGTCTTACGACTCTTCGCTCGAGGACGCCTTCGAGTACAACGAGGAGAAGTATCTGCGCGGCCGCTACAACTACGTGATCAGCGATCTGCGCGCGAGCACCGCGTCCCTCTTCTCGGCCATACTGCACGTTGGTAAGGCGATAAGGGCCGAGGCGGTCAACACACTGCTGCAGCTGCTCAAGGATACCTCCGTGCCCGAGTACAGCCGCTACCGCTACGGTATCGTCGGTCTGCTTGCGGGCGAGCAGAAGAGCATGACAAAGACGATAGAGATGTCCGGGCTGGTCATGTTCATCTCCGAGGTCGTGGTTCCTGATCTCAGCTCCGAGCGGCCCTTCCTCATCTCGCAGGCGCTTTATTTCCTCCACAACAGCGACGACGTCGATCTCGACCAGACCGCGGTCGTCACGCTTATGAAGCGGATTCTCGAGCTTATGGAGAGCGAGAACGAGATCATCAGCGTCGAGGCGCTGCTTGCGACCTCCTGCTTCCTGAACGGGCGGCTCTCGGCTGAGGCGGCGAACGGCCTCGTGCCAAGGCTGATCCAGAAGACCATCCAGTATTCCAAGCAGTACTATCTCGAGTCTCTCAACAATCTGATGGATCTGATCATCAACAACTACACCGAGGCGGTCGCGAGCTTCGCGCCGCAGTTCGCGGAGTCGCTGAGCAACAGCATCATGGAGAATCTGCGCTCCTCCGACGACTCGCGCCTCGCCACCGTCTGCGGCTTCATCAACGCGATCGACAGCCTCATTGCGAACGCGGACGACCAGACCGGCATCGTGCAGGCCGTCTTCGAGCACTCCAAGAAGTTCATATACACGATCTTCGCGGATAAGATCAGCGACTTCTACCAGGAGGCGCTCGGCCTGATGAACAGCTTCCTCTTCATCCTCGAGGCCGTGTCCGACGACATGCTGGTCATATTCGGCCAGGCGCTGGAGATGGACCGCGAGGACCTCTCCTACTACCCGCGCGAGATCAGCGACTTCATCGACAACTTCCTGAGCTATGGCAAGGAGCGCATCATCAACGCCGAGACGCTGCGGCAGATCTACGGCACCGTGGACGCGTTCGTTGCCTCTGAGAACATCGAGGACGATCTGTACGAGGAGGACTTCGAGTGCGCGTGCAGGGTCTGCGACAGTCTGATGCTGAACGCCGGTGCGCGCGTGCACGCGCTCAACGCGAACATCATCCCGTGCATCGTGCACAAGATGATCGTGAACTACGAACAGGCGAGCAAGACGAGCTATCTGGACGCGCTGGCGCTCGAGACGATCATGAACTGCTTCCTGATCGCGCCGCAGGCCGTGCTCGGCACGCTGGGCAGCTTCTCGACCGTCTTCTTCAACGACGTTGCGACGAAGCACGCCAAGTTCACGCGCGTGCACGACAAGAAGATCTTCATCCTGTTCATCGGTGCGCTCTTTTCCACGGCCGCGTTCGGCACCATCAACATCGAGCAGCTCAACGATGCGTTCGTGGAGGTGTTCTACTCGCTGCCCGAGGCGATCAAGAAGAGAAACAAGCTCAGAGAGAAGGAGGACGAGGACGAGGGCTACGAGTCCGACGAGGCCGACAACTACGACACGGATGACGACGACGAGTACGACGACGACTGCGACACGCTCTACGAGGACATCTGGTTCGAGACCGATCTCGACAAGTTCGATGCGTACGGCTACGTTAGAGAGATGCTCATGGCGCCCGTCTCGAAGAGCATCGGCGAGCTCGCCATCTCCAAGATGACGCAGCCCCAGATTGCCAAGATCAACGAGATTTTGAATGTACCTCAAGAAGCGCAAAAATAAATGATATTCCCGTATTCTGTTGTTGTATTTTTTGATTTTGTGTGTGGAGCAATGCTTAAAAGGGGCTTGAAGTTGCGGCTTCACGCCGGTGCTCATTGGAGCTCTGCCGCTGACAGTGTTTTCGACCCGGGAGATGCGCTAAAAATAAGGCAAGAGAGAAAACAAACACGTAGTCACAAGCGTGCGCCTTACAGATTTATTAATGCCGAGCCGGGCTATAAGTGGGACGCCTCGTCGTTCTCCTTGTCGACCTCGCTCTGCTGCTGCACCTCAAGCTTGGCCATTCTGTTCTTGAAGCTGCTGATGCTGTTGAGCCTGTCCAGAAAGACGAACGTGTCGTTGTTGCTGCGCTTCAGCGCATCCTTGATCGGCGTCGCCACGGACAGGCGGGACGGCGAGTCGTAGGTCGGCATTTTGGCTTTGTTATTAATTTCTGGGGACTCAGGCACTCGCATGGGCAGGCGGCGCCCCATTTGCAAAAATTTTATAAACAGAGCGCGGGCGGCACCTTTTTTGTGCGTGTGCCGCCCGCCCGGTAAATTCTGCGCCGCTGCCCTTCCCAGGCGGGCGCCAGGGCGGAGCCGGGAAAAATTAAAGCACCGAGGCGGCGCTGCAGAGCAGAGGAGAGCGGGTAAGCACGGTAGTAATCTGAAGAGCGTCTTAAGCGTACATTGAAAGGCAACAAAGAAATCGTTAAGGCGGATGCTTTTTACCTCCAAGTCGGCCAATGAAGATGTGCGCATTGGTTCGATCGCCCGACAAGTAAACAAAGACCCGCGCAAACCTTATTTCGCACGGATTTCTGTGAATAATGCGGCCCCGACGCTTTCTAATTCTACGCTGCTTTGAATGAAAAGGCGTGGGCAAAGCCTTACTGACGCAAAACGCGAAAGCGACGCTGCATGGGTAAAGCAGCACCAAAGTGCACTTTAAGCCAGCCATAGACGAAGAAAAGCTTGTTTCTAAATAATGTTTGCGGTAAACAACCCCAATGGGAGGCTCTGCGTACTTCGACACGGTTGCGAAGATTCTCAAGCACGAGCACTACGACAGCGACATCCTGGCGACGCACGGAGCCGAGAAATACATGGAGGAGTGCATCATCGAGCTCGTCGCGCGCCTGCTCGACACGAAGAAGATGCGCCTAAAGAGTCTGGCCGGTGCTAACGACGCGAAGCTCGCGCACTACTACGGGCGCATAAGAGAGCTGCTCAGGCAGCGGGAGCGGATCGACAGGGAGGAGCTGCGCCTGACGCCCGCGCTGATGCGGTGCTTTATGGAGGGCGACATACCCGAGGCCGCCGCGCGGAAGGCCGACGTGGTCGAGAACGCCGAGGAGTGGGCGTACATCGTGAAGAAATCTTTCGAAACTGTCAATCGCGTCGCGCCGACATTTACAGAGGATTGCGAATTCTGGAACGCGCTACACCGGCGCATCTGCGGCTTCAGAGACCTCAAGTGCACCGAGGAGTTTGTGTATCTGTCCAGGAGCTTAGAGACGCACGGCTGCATAGCGCTGAAGTACACGCTTGACAGTCTGTTCGAGGCCGATGGCGTGTTCCGTCTCTCGCGGCGCTTTAGCGCTTTCTACGCTGAGATGGCGCTGGGCTGCCTCGAGCCGTTCTATTGCGCGTCAGAAGTGGGCTGTGACGATGGTGCGTATAGCGCTGCATCGGCCCCAAGTATCGATGTCGGTGGTGTTCTGG
Organism: Pancytospora philotis; assembly: GCA_023647555.1. Classification (NCBI taxonomy): domain Eukaryota; kingdom Fungi; phylum Microsporidia; genus Pancytospora; species Pancytospora philotis. The sequence continues at coordinate 71,367 of JALRLY010000274.1, forward strand.
GCGCTCTTGAGCGGCTCCGAGGCACGGCCCGACAGGCGCGCGTAATCAGGAAGAGCGTGCATTCGCTGTTGAACAGGCTGCGCTGGCGCATGCTGAACCACAACTACGGTGGGCAGCGTGAGCACCAGTACGCGCTGCTCAAGGCGTACGATGAGCTGAGCGTCTACCTGTCCACCCGGCCCGAAGAGGACGCTGGCAAGCTTGTGAACATTCCGATAGAGGCTGTTAGGGGCGTCTCCGCCTACCTCTGGGATGCCCAGCAGCTCGCCGAGGGAGAAAGGCTGGTGCGGATTACTGCTAATCATATTCCGACGTGCAAGCTGGTTGCACTCAGTGAGAGAACAGCTATTTATCAAAAGCGCTATGCGAGTATGCTGAAAGACGAGCATTCAGGCAAAGATGGGGACGCTACGGCCACGGGTACGCTGTGCGACTCGAATATCGCCAACGAGATTTTACTGCTGGTCGCGAAGAAGTTCAACCTCGCTGCCGAGGGTGAGGCCGAACAGCCGCCACGAAATGGCGCTGCAGAAGAAGTAGCATTTATTCGTACCGCGGCAGAGCACATTGAACGGTATGCTGAGTTCATGGGCTATGGAGCATTTCTGGCGGCTACGAGCGAGACCCGGTCCCGCTGGCTGGGCCGCTTGAACCTGTGCCTTATAAATAGCACGGGCTGCGAGAAGCCTGCCGCCATGCTGGGGCAGATGGAGATCGTGAGTCTGGTTGAGTCGATACTCGCGCACTACGAGGACTCTGTGCTGCTTGGATCGGTGAAGGGCATCGTAGGGAGCATCAGAAAGAGAATCCAGGAGTACCTAGAGGGCTTCGTCTGCAGCATTGGCTTTGTCTGCGCGCTGGATACAAGCTCAGCGGATAGTAACGCAGTAGCTGGCACGGGCGTGGCCAAACGGTCGGAATCGTTCGCCGCTAACAGGATTACACTTACAGAGTTGGATGACACCATCGCGCATGTGAGGCTGCTGAGCAGGATCAATGCGTATTTCAACGTACCAAGAATAGGCGAATATTCACGGACTGTTGATCGGGTCGAGCCGCATTATCGCGCGGTGAAAGAGCTGCATGCTCGGTACATGGCGCTGCTGCTCGCCGATCCCCAGATGTTCCGCTGCGAGCACGCCGAGGATTTCTTCAGCGGGCTTGTGGATCTGAAGTGGGAGTATGCCGCCGATGCGCTTGAATCTGCGGAACTCAGCGCGCTTGGCGAAGAAATGGCCAGCCTCGAGTCGCAGCACTGTCTGTACGAAAGCACCTTCGAGCAGTTTATGTCGCGCCACTTGGCTGGAATATGCGCCGCTCAGCAGTGCTTCGTAGCAGACCCCGAGCACTATTACGAGTACTTCAAGCACCTTGATTTCGCGAAAGACACGGTGCTGGCGAGCATAGCACGAAGGATGGACAGGATAGCCGCTGGATACCTGCAGTCGATGGTCCGTATGCTCGAGGAGGGGCAGTGCAGACCGTGCTCCATCTTAATAGACGCGGCCTTATTTGATAGGCTCATCGCTGTCGACTCTGCTTTCAGTGCTATGCCTGCTGAGCTGTCGCAACTTGCTTCTGCCTACTATGACCAGCTCGTTCTTTCCGTATCGGAGGGAAACGAGCGACTGGAGAGCCTGAAAAGCGTGCTGCGTGAAACACTCAACGAGATACTGACTGGGTGGTTCAAAGAATGCTTTAATGTAGAGATACTGTCGGTAGATGAGGTAGGTAGCACCTGCGAGTCCTATCTAGTAGCGGTGCGCAAGCTTCTTACGTACAAGCGACTAGCGGCCTACCGCGGCACGCCGATTTCAACAACACTCAGCATCTCATCCTTGCAGCTTTCAACTGAGATGGAAGACTGCCGAGCAAAACTGGTGAATAGGATTTCAGAGCGGTTAGGTGCGCTAAGCGCTAGGATAGATGCCTGTGCGACCATCGAGGGCAGCTTGGCGCCATTCGCAGAGCTAGGCCCAGCAATACAGCAGTTCTGTGCACAGGCTCGTACACTAGAGGCGCTTTCGATCAGCAAAGAGATAGCCGTTATCAGAGGCACGCTCAAGCTGCTTAGGCAGTGCGAAGAAATGCTAGCAAATCCTTGCGATGATAAGGCATGCGATGCTACGAGCAAACTCTCTGAGCTGGAGCCCATTGTCCACCAATTAATTGATAAAGATTTAATCAACGATGCCGGTGAATTTAGAACCAGTGATCAGGATGCAGCGGTGAATATGAAGCAGCAGCTGTCAAAGCAGGGAAAAATGCTTCGGAAGCGATACGAGAATTTCCAAGCCAGCGAGGATGCTTATATGGCAGAGCTCAGCGCGCTGAGCCAACAGATAAGCTTGTACAGTAATGCAGTCGCATTCTTAAATCGGTTACTGAGACATTATCAGATGCAGGAGCTCGAGCATACATTCGCGATTGATGAACAGAGCGGTAGAGCAACCGTTGTTGAGGAGGATGGCACGGTGCTTGACCTAGCGGGGGAGAATGCGCTCTTTGTACGGTACAATGCAGCACTTGAGGAGCTCCTTGCACGACCCTTGGGCAGTCTAAGGGAGGATGAAATCGACCAGAGTATTGTGGTGGCTCTTGGGGAGCAACCGAAGCGCTGCTGCTCCGTGCTACTTAAGGACTGCCTCGCTAGGATTCGCTCGTACAGACAAGCATTGCTCTTCGTTCCGCGTGCCCAGGGCTGTCCCAGATATTTCGATCTTGGCTGTACCTTTGGAGAGTTCGCCCGAGGCTTCGAGGAGGAGGCAGCGACTGCGCTTGTGATGCAGTCGAAGAGCGATGGCGAGATCCGCGAGTACTTGGAGGGTTTCTGCCGGGACGAAAACGGCTGCTGCCGCTGGAGCCCAACGCTCGGGCAGGCTGTGCTCAATGCACACGGCTTCATCGCGAATGCCGAGTCTGTGCTGGCCGCCGTTGCTGAGGGGCTGGCCCAGCATGCGCTCGTCTGCAAGCTCAACTTCTATGCGCTGTACGCGGATGAGCTGCGCGCTGTCGGGAACAGCCTTGCATGGGACGAGATGCTAATCCAGACTGTAAATGACATACAGCCCGATGCCCTGCTGCTTAGCAGACTCAACGGCAATGGCGCAGCAGATGAGCATCCGCTCGGAGTTGATACTGAAGAAGTTACGCGCGCAATCGATGAGTTCAAGAGCGCGATAGCAGTGCTGCCTGGGCTTGCGCGTCCTAGTAATGGGTGCTTTAAAGCTGCACGAGAAAGGATCCACCAGTCGTTGCTCGCTGCCAGGTCCCAGCTCATGGCCTGCAAAAAGAGTCTAAATGATGGCATCGAGAATCTCAGAGGCACGTCTTCACGGCTTTTCTTTGTTTCGCAGCAGGACATCCTGCGCATAGCATCGGACAGGGCCGCGGTTGTGGGGGTGCTGACTGAGATTTTCAACATCACGGGCGTGCGCATCGAGAGTGGCGCAATTGCGGGATTCGAGGGCGGCGGAGAGGCCGTGCTTTTTGACGAGCCCGTGCCACTGTCCCTTCCGGCAGGCGCAATCATCAACCACTTTGAGCAGCAGATGCAGCGCAGCCTTTCGAAGTACTTTGAGGAAAGACTCGCATGCAATTCTGGCAAGAACACGAAGATAAGCATGATCGACGAGCTTGCTGATGTTTGCCGGGCGTTCACCGGCCCGGCCCTCTCGCCCTCAGCTCCGCAGGGCTGTGGCCGTGCGAGCGCCCAGCTAATCAGCATTCTTAGCAACGCGCATCCAGACGCCACAAAGCTGTATCCCAAGCCTACGCTGGCGGACGGCGAGCTACGTGTCGGCCATCTGCCGTACCGCTTTGAGTACTACCCGCCGACTTCTTTTATATTCACCTCCGCAACAGCCACAATATTCTCCTCGATTATGCTCAACTACCACCGGCCGGGCATGATCCTCTACGGGCCCTCTGGGACCGGCAAATCAGAGTCGGTCAAGTATTTCTGCAGGACCCTGGGCGCGCCGCTCTACACCTTCTGCTGCGCCGAGAAGACCGAGTTCGCCTCGCTGCGGAGCATCATCATGGGCTGCGCGCGCCTCGGCAGCTTCGTGTGCTTCGACGAGTTTAACCGGCTCGGGCGCGAGGTTATGTCCGCTGTCGCGGACTGCATCTGCGAGTACAAAGCCAGCGTAAAGATATTCCTGACGATGAATATCGGGTACCAGGGCCGTAACGAGCTTCCGCGTAGTCTAAGGGCGCTCTGCGGAGAGGTGCACGTGAGGGAGGCCGATCTTAAGGACATCATCCAGTACTACACCGGGTCGACCCTTCTGCACAGCTTCATCACTTCTCTGCGCGCTCGCTGCGCTGATCTGCAGCACTACGATTTCGGGCTCCGTGCTATCAGCATGATCATGGGCGATGCCAACTGCCAGGAGCTACTACCTGATACGGACGGTGCATCAACGCCGGCCGCTTGCTCACCAAGCATGCTTTCAAGCCTGATGCTGTTTTACCTGGCTGGTCTTTCGCCCGGTGACAGGCCTGCTCTCCTGGACTGCTTGAAAGAGCATTTCGGCCTGATTGTTAGCCCGGACGATAAACAACACAGCCCCTGCAGCCTGTTCGCTGCGGCGCTGGAGAGGCGGAATGGGGTGTTACTGTACGGCGCATCCGGGAGTGGGGTCGTTGATGAATACCTGAGCCGTTTTAATAGCGAGCGGATTGAACCTACCTCTAACGGCACAGATGCATGCGATAAACACGGTGGTAAGAGCGCTGCAACCCAACTCCCTCGAGTCTTCCGCTACAATCCGATCACTATCCTGCTGGCCAGCCGGGGAATCTTCGGCTCGCTGGACCAGAGCACGGGGGAGTGGAGAGACAGCGTGTTTTTGAGGGACCTGCGGCAGAGTCTGCAGCGAGTCAGGGCAGAAAATTATACCGGCGCGCCGTTCTGGTTCCTTTTCGACGGCCCTATCACCCCTGAGTGGATCGAGGATTTCAACAGTATTCTGGACGGCGGTCGCGTGGTTTGCCTCGGCACCGGCGAAAGAATCAAGGTGCCCGAGGAATTCAGATTCATCTTTGCTGCTGATTCGCTTGCGCATGTCACACCCGCGACGCTTACGAGAGTTTTTCTGGTGCACTGCCCTGCGCTGTCTGCGCCCATACTGCGCCATCGGCACTGCGCGGCAGACGCACTGGATTTCTCTAGCGCTGCCGAAAAGGACAGCAGAGTTGTCGTGATATGGGGGAGGCGCGGAGTTGGCAAGTTGCAGACGCTTCGTGCCTACTTCGAGAGCAATGGTGTAGAGTGTACGCAGTTGCGTGCGGACGGTTCGCAGACAGCGCAGCTCCTTCAGCACCTAACACCGTGCAGCAGCACCAGCCTATACATCGATGAGTTCCAAAGCGCAGACTGCAGGGTCACAGAAGTCGTGCGGGAGTTCCTGCGCCACGGCACCATCGCCGGCACGCACTACCGCGGCCTCAGAATATTCTGCCTGTTCGACTGCGAAAGGTTTGCTGATATCGAAGCCTCTGCGGCCTACGTCGCGGCGGGCACCGAACTGTCCGTGCTCGAAGTGCAGGAGCCGCAGGTCCCTACGCTCATTGCGGCGTCTCTGGCCAGCTGTGCAGCATACGCGAGCGATGCATCCGACACAAAGAGCTGTGACGCGCCGTTGTCTCGGGATACGATGGCAGACACTGTGCACTATCTGTACCAGACGCACCACTGGTGCATCAGGAGCCTAAACACCTTCCTTATGCTGCTTGGACTATCTGACTGCACCGCGGACGCTCTTTATTTCACATACTGCGCGGTCTTCGGTGCGCACGAAGAAGTTCTCAAGCATTTGACCGACAGATTGGCCGTTTCCATCGCGCCAAACTACCGCTTTAATCCCGCAACGCTCTCCTGCGAGGTCTGTGACACTGACCTAGGCCTTTCGAGGCTGTGCTTCCTGCTCTACTGTCACTACAAGGGCCTTGTTCCGCCCGGACTCAGTCTGGTGATCCGCGGGCCGCGGTGCAGCGGCAAGGCATGGCTGCTGGACCAGGCGCTGGCGCTGCTCGGCAAAGCCGGTGTCAACGCAAATGTGCTTAGGGTCCATTGGACGCACGCGCTTGATGCCCCTGTTCGGAATACCGGCGATGCAGAAGCTACTCCGCAGCACCACTGCAAGGTGTATTTGCTCTGCGAAAAGCCCCCTAAGCTGATCGCCGACTCTTCGATCGTGATTGAGCTAGACCCTGCGCATCGAGTGGTTGATAGCGTTCGTATCCTGAGTGAGCATTGCAGCACAGATGATCAGCGCCGCGAAGATTTGCCCGAAAAAGAAAAAGGTCTGGCTGATAACGGCAGCATCCAGCTCCTACCCCCGGCCCAGTCCCGCGAGCAGGCCATGCTGAGCATATACGACAGTTATTGCCATCCCAGCTGCTGCACGCATGCATGCTCTCGCTTCAGCTCCTTCTACAAGTACATCGACTATCAGCGCCTGCTGAAAAGCATCGGGAGCGCATTCCACGCCGAGGGCCTGGCCCGCCAGGCATTTCTAAGACGCGGCGTGAGGATGATCACGGACTTCAGTCGCGAGTCAGCCGCGCTCAAAGAGGAGATTGCAAAGAAGCAGGTGGATCTGCAGCAGGGGCTCCAGGAGACTGGCGCTACGATCGAGCAGCTGCGCGCGGACGAGGCGCGCATCGCACACGAGGACCAGCAGATCCGCCTGAAGAAGGAGGAGCTTAACCGCGGGATTGCCGCGGCCGAGGAGAAGAAGCTGGTGGTCGACCAGAAGTTGCAAGCGGTTGCGCCGCTTCTGCAGGAGTCGAAGGACGCGATCAAAAACATCACCAAGGCGCATCTCAGCGAGATAAAGGTGATGGGCTCGCCGCCCGCAATTATCAAGAAGACGATCGAGAGCGTGCATCTGCTGCTCGAGGGCTGCTGCAAGACCGAGTGGCGGGAGCTGCTGCTGTACATCAAGCGCGACGACTTTATTTCTAAGGTGATGAACTACGACGAGAAGAGCGTCAGGTCAGTGCCCGCGGGCAAAGACGAGAGCCTGCCCATCGGCGACGCAGCTGCCGGGTTCACGGTGGAAAGGGCTGAAAAGGCGTCCCGGGCGTGCGGTGCGCTCTTCCGCTGGGTGCTGGCCTGCGCCGAGTACCAGCGTGTGTGCAGGGACGTAGGGCCGCTGCAGGCGGAGATCAAAGAGCTTGCCATGCTGATCAGCTCTCAGTCTGAGCAGCTGCGCGGCGAGGAAGAGAAGCTGGGCCAGCTAGTCCAGCGGCTCGAGCAGCACAAGGAGAAGCAGCGGCTTTCGAGCGAGCGTTTGGAGGCCCTGCATGGCGAGATCGCTGCGATAACGAGGAAGGCCGCGCTGCTGGAGACCGCAGTGAGCCGTCTGAACGAGGAGGTGGGCAAGTGGTCCTGGGTCGAGTACCGCTGCCCGGTGCAGCATCTGGAGAGCGGGGAGTTCCTGCTCGGCTGCAGTCGGAATGTCTACATATGCGAGCCGGACAGCAGCGTGGCAGAAGAGGTCCTTGATCGCTTCAGAGCCTGCGCTGGCTCGGCATACATCGAGCTATCGATGCAGGACAAGGAGCTTGGACGGCTTCTCGACCAGGCGCTTGTACATGGCAGAAGCGTAATTATTAGAGACGTGGATCGCTTCGACAGGCGCATATACGGTTATTTGAAGGCGCAGATGGCCGCGGCTGATGGGGACGGTGCCAGTGCAGGGAGAAACCACAAGATATGCCGCGCCATCATCGTCGGGAGGTACCGGAACTTCTACGAGCACGAGACGTACGAGATACAGTCGGCACACGCTTTCTCCAGGCTGGCGGCATCCAAGAGCGGCGGCGCCGAGCAGAACATTCTGGAGCTGCTCGGCGGCTGCAGCCTTACCAACGAATCGGTGAGCTGCGGGTTCCTGGAGCAGATCCTCGAAGAAAAGCAGCGGCTCGACGACGAGCGGGCGGCCGCGCGCCAGAGCAGGGCCAGGATCGAGCATCTCAAAGGCCTGTCTGCTGCGTACTCAAAAATCAGCCGCGACTTCAAGCAGCGCCTGAAGATGGGCCTGTCGGTGCGCGTATTCAACGAGGTGTGCCAGAAATACGAGCAATCCGCGGGCGAGCAGAGCCCGCAGGAATGCGACCCCCCAGGCTTTGCGGAAACTCCCTGCGTTGATACAGCCAAGATGAAAGACTTCCTTGCAGCATTCTATGAGCTGTCATTCCCGGGTACCGCTCCTCTGCTTTCCGCCGCTTCCGCGCTCGACGAGGTCCCCAGATACTCCTTCGACTACACATTTGTCTCGGCGTACAGCGACGTTATCTTCGCTCTCAAGAACGTCCTGGCGTTCGATCTCGAGCTCTCCGCCGGCTCTGCAGAGAACAACCGCGCCATCGAGCTGCTTCTTGCGGAGGCCGGTTCAAAGCTCATTCTGGTCAAGAACACGCACTTCCTGCATCCCGCCGCTAAGACCGGCACGAACCGCTTCATCTTTGTCATCGACACCAATGAGCGCCACCCGCTTGTCGAGAACACACGCGTGGTGCACTACGACAGGGACTGCTCTTTCCAGTTTGTGCTGCGCAGCCTCGGCCGGCTGTTCGCGCGCGGGCTTGAATGCAATCAGCAGGATGAAGCAGCGGCGGTGCATAGTGAGCAGTTCCTGCGTCTCCACGCGCTGCTCGTTAGCCGCGGCATGGGCTTCACGCTGGACGACCTCGAGGCCGCGCTGCAGAACAGGGAGATTTCTGCCGACTATGTGAAGGAGGTGATCTACTTCAATAGAATGGAGCACTGCCAGAGACAGGAGGTCATGAAAGCGCTCGATGGGCTTACTCTCAGTGAATAAATGACTTTACGACAGGTTAATGGGATAGTTTCAGCTTTGCCTATTCTGTTTAAGTTTATCATTCGCGAACAGCTGATTGTGCAGCGCGCTGTTGTGCAAAGTATAGGTGGCTGTGGCAATGAATTATCTATGCTTCGAACCAGCGGCCTATCACACGCTTCAGCTTGTCTTTTAGCTGCGCCGAAAAATTTGCCCATGGAGGACGGAAACAACAAGAAGGACTACGAGGTCAACTTGACGAGGACAGACGCCGGCAAGGACGCGGGCGAGTGCGACACCTCCAACGCTCTCAAAGCGCAGGTGGACAGCATGTACAAGGAGTTCAACTCGCTTATCGACCAGGTGTACGATAAGATCAACGCGATTTCCAAGTCCGTCGGGGACCTGGAGGCGAAGCTGTCCCCGCAGGTCGAGAACAAGAGCAAGCTGTAAATGCGCGTATAATTAAACTGAATGGCCCCAATTATAGTTTTTATTTTCAACATGGTGGCATTTATAAGGTGCCGCAAGCTGTAGTTGTGGCATATTCACCATCCTGCCAGCGTACACCCGTGTCTTTGTTTACGCTGTGGGCGCCTCCGGACCGCGCGGGAATCTTGGGCGACCGGCCTCTGAGACGATCGTTCGAATACTTGTGATCGCGCAATATCTCGCAGGCTCTGATCTATTGCTGAAGAGTTATTGCAATTGATGGGGTATTTCATTAAACAGCACGAATTTCAATGTTTCGGCCGTGTTTCAGCCCGGAATAAATCCGCCAGCCCCGGTGCCATGATGAAATACGTACAGCAGTCATCCGCGCTGCTGCTGTATTTCCTGTCGTCGGTCGTGATCATCCTCCTCAACAAGCTCATAGTGAACCGCTATATGTTCAAGATGCACTACTTTCTGGTCATTGTGCAGTCGACCGTCATCGTGGCCATCGCCGCGATATACTACGCGGCGAGCCGGCAGCGCGTCTCGTTCCGCGGCGCGCGCAAGTGGTACGTCGCATCGGCGCTGCTCACCGTTATGATCTTCACCAATATGAAGGCGGTCTACTACTTCCCGATCACGCTGTTCACGCTCTTCAAGAACCTCTCCATGATCCTGATGGCCTTCCTCGAGTTCAAGTACTTCAACAAGAAGATATCGCTCTGCGGGTACCTGAGCCTCGTGCTCATTGTGCTCAGCTCGTACTCGGCGAACACCACGGAGCCGATCCAGCTGCAGGGGTACGTCTGGATGGCGGCCAACATCCTGTCGACGGTCGGCTACATCATGTTCTTGCGGAAGATCATGGTCTTCGATGCGGCCTCCCGCGTCGACTCGGTGTTTTTCACGAATCTGTTCGGGCTGCCCGTCCTCGGCGTCCTGTCGGTGTCGTTCGATACGCCGGACTTCAAGTTCGAGGACAGAACGCTGTGGCTGCTGATCGCAGCTTCGTCGTTGTGCGCGTTCCTCACGGCCTACGGCACCGCGTGGACGCTCAGGGTGATGAGCTCGACGACGCTCTGCATGGCTGGCGCCGTCAACAAGCTCATGCTCTCGGCCGGCGGCTTCCTGATCTTCCAGGAGAAATACTCGCCGCTCAAGGTCTCGTCGCTCGCCGTTGGCCTTCTTGCAAGCGTGCTGTACACCTACGACTCAATCAAAATTGTGCCGGCCGTGGTGGAGACGGTCGACGACGCCGTCGGGCTCGCTACGTAATAGCGCCTTGTAATCTGTCTCAATAAATGAAATATACAGAAAATGGTTGAGTGCTGCAGCGATGCGGAGCATGGTATGTTATATTAGAATGCATACCAACGCAGTTGCCGTTAAATAACAGCTCATATTTCGTATTTGTTCAACTGATAGTGACAACGCTTCCAGCTGAACTCAACAATAGAATTACAATTTTTTGATTTACTTACAGTGGGAGCATGCTGTGCACGAATCTGCTCAGAGCGAGAGGACCTGCATGCTGCCCGTGACCACCTTGTCTTCGAGCTGCGCGCCGTCCGGGATGTCGAGCTGCGCATCCTTGCCCGCACAGATCACCACAATGCCCGAGAGCTTGATGCCCTTGCCGAACCTGACATCGCCGCACACAACGAGCGTGGTCAGATCCTGCAGATCGGGGATGCTGGAAAACGCCCTTTCGAAGCTCGCAACCCTGGCAAAGCTCTTGCCCTCCAGCTTCACTACCGGCATCTGCGGGCCGATGCGCGCGCTGCTGACGCTGAAACAGCCGCGCTCGTACGCGTAGAGGTTGCTGCGGAGCAGCAGAAGATCGGCGCATGACTTGACGGGCAAAAAACGTGTCCTGGGCACCACAACCCCGCTGCTGCGCTCAAAGCATTTAATCGCTGAGCCTATCGCGGTCTCGAGCTGTATCACCCTCTCGCCGCTGACGACCTTCTCGTTCCGTATGATATCGAGCTCGAAGGCGCCCTCAAGCGCTTTCTTGAGCGCTGCCAGGCGGATCCACACGGAGTTCGTGTTGAATATCTTGAACTTCCGCAGGCCGGTGAACTCGCCCTTGTGCTCCTCGGGCACCTGCGCGATCTCCAGGAGGCTGGTCCGGCCGTCGATGCTGGCCAGCGTGCCGCCCTTCACATCGGCCAGTGTTTTCTCCGTCACCTCCATGCAGAAGTCGAGCCGCTGCGCGGCCACGTGGCTGAGTATCTTGGGATCGACTGTCGCGCCGAGGTTGTCGACGTTGCTCACGAACAGATACTCCTTGCCCTCGCGGATTAGCTCCTCCAGCATGCCGCACTTGCTGAGGCTGCGGAACAGATCCCCGTGGCCGGGCGGGTAGTACGAGGGCTTGCTGGGCAGCAGGTAGCTCTCGGCAGAAATGCGTGGGTACTGCGCCTGCAGGAAGGTGCGGACATTGCCGTACTTGCCGATGAGCTCCGCCGTCTCGTCGTCGGTATTGAAGCTGTTCATCAGCACGAGCGGGATGGAGCATCCATGCTCTTTGTTTAGCTGGCTGAGCTGCGTGTGCACGATATCGATGAAGTTCGCGCTTCCGCGCACCGCGATTTTGCTCTTGGGCCCCACGCATCCCATTGTTGTGCCCAGGCCGCCATTGAGCTTCAGGACCGCCAGCTTCGAGAGGAGGCTGCCGCAGTCGCTCGGCTCGCTCAGCCCGGAATACTCAGCCATCTGCTCGCCGGCTGGCTTAACGCCCTGCCAGTCTATCTTGTTATCCTTGGTCTCCATAAAGCGCTTATAGAGGTTGTAGAACTCGCCCAGCTCCTGTGGCTTTGCATAGTCGCCCTCAAGCTTCTCGAGTTCTCCTTTCATATCTGCGATACACTGATCCCTGATCGACTTTTCATTTTGACTACTCATAAAGGGGTAATTTAAGCCCTCGCAAAAGCGCGTATCGCAAACTTTGACTGCTGTTGAAATATTGGGTTGCAGAAGGCTATGGCTCTACTTGTATAAAGACTGTGGAACATGGAGGTGCTGCTAAAAGCGCTAGGTATACAGATAGAGCTGGTTTCCATCTTCACCTAATAACAATACTGAAACACTGAATCAGGTAGATCAGTAGGCAGGCCTGGGAAATCTACGAAAAAGACAACGTCCAAACCCCAGTAAATTTACTCCACGAATACAGCATTATTCACCGCGTCACTCGAATACAGTGACCATCTTGTCCAGCAGCGCACTGTCGTCGCAGAATATCTCCATGTGCACGTTCGTGGCTCTGGTATACTGCATGGAGGCGTTGATCAGAACGCTCGACCCGCGGTAGGTCCCCGACAGAGAAAAGTTGTTCTTGTCGGCCACAAGGCACAAATTCGTCATTTCGATGATCTTCGAGGCCGCCTCCGCCGGCTTACCCTTGAGCATGATGTCGATAGGCCTGCTGTTTGATGGCGCAGCACCCGCCTGCACGGGCCTGATAAAGTCGAAGATTGTGAAGCTGAACGGGCTGAGCTCGATGGTGTCGTTGTCCACATCGTCGTCATCGCCCTCCAGATACACTTGGTACTCGAACACGCCGTAGACCTCGTCTCCCTCCTCCGCGGTGATGCTGAGCTCCTTCGAGGCCTCGCCGTTCACGAAGTCCGTGTGCTCAATCTCCACCCGGTGCTTGGACGCGCCGATTTCTAGCGAGAGCAGCCCGGAGCCGAGCCGCACGCGGTCCATGTTATTCTTGAGCTGGAACTCGAGCACGACGGATTCCTTGAAGATCTTCTTGACCACGTGCACAGAGACATCGGAGCTGGCGGGGCTCAGGGCTATCCGCCGGCACTCCTTGATGGCGTCCGGCTCAGTCTCCTGCACCTCCTCCTGCTCGAGCTCGACATACTTGAGGACCTCGTCGTGCAGATCGCCCAGCTCGGCCTGTGAGAACGCGCCGCGCTTCATTCCCGACGGGCAGCTCTCCAGGAAGCCGCACAGCTTGGCCGTCTCCTCGTCCTTGAAGCGGGCGATCGCCTCGGTAAAGCACGTACGCCGCGCGCCGCCGTCCGCCGGCTGATGCAGATGAATTTCAACGGCAGGCTCGAGATCGAAGAGCGTCTGGATGGCGGCCTTCCTCACATGGCAGTTATCGAGTATCAATCGATTGTAAATGTGCAGCAGATCGCGCGGCTCTTCCAAACAGCCGCCAAGAATGCCCAGTGCATCCATGCTCACCTGGTAGTACTCGGGATCCTCGAGGTACGCACACAGGGCCCGGATCACGTTGCTCCGGTCGCCGCACTCGCGGGTGTACTTCTCTATCTTGCCGGTGATGTACTTTTTAAACTCCAGATCGCCCTTGTCAAACAGCGCCTTCTTGAGAAAGGCAAAGTAGGGATCGCCGGTCTGCCCGGCCGTTTTGGAGCCGGCGAGCTTCTCCATCGTGTCGATGGCCATGCGCTTGTAGCTGCAGGACATCGACTGCATGAGCGGCTCCAGCTTTTCGGCCAGATTCGTCACGGTCGTATCAGTGCCGGTCTTGAGCAGGGTGAGAATCGCGATCATGGAGATGCAGCGGCACGGCGAGTGTATGAGATTCTCGATGTGCTCGTTGGCCCCCGCCACCTTCTGGGGAAAGACGAGAGACAGCTCGCTGAGCAGCTTGACCGCCGCGAACGCCTCCGCGTCCTGCCGCCTGAGCAGCGCGGCGAGCACATTGACGGCCTTGTCCACAAACAGCGCGATTCTCTCGGGCTTTAATCTGAGCAGACTCTTTACGGCCTCGAGGAAAATCACCACGTCCACGGATATGAACAGGAACGAGCTGAGGTTGTCCGGGCTCTCCGCGGCCAGCCGCTCAACCTCCACCATGCTGCTGTACCGATTGACGGGCAGCCGGTTGAAGAAGGCCTGGTGCAGATCCTGGATGGTGCCGTGGGCCTTCAGCGGCACCTTGGACTCCCTGAAATACTCAGACGCCACGACGGTCGCCGCATCGTTCCCCGCGAGCAGGCCGGCCTTCACGTACTTCTCAAAGTCGTAGAACATGCTCGCCGGGAGGTTGCTGAAGAGCGCGCGCAGCGCGGTGTCCTTCATGATGTCGGACGTCTTGCGGTTGTCGAGATCCTTGACGATGCAGTTGATCGCCAGGATCCCGTCCTTCGTCTGCCGGCCCAGCTCTATCATGGTCGTGTAGATGTAGTTCCGCAGATACTCATCGTTGGACGTGAGGCCGCGCAGCACGAGGAAGACCACCTGCTTGTAGACCTCGGGCGGCGCGGGGCCGTCCTGGAGGTTGTACACCAGGAGGTTGAGCGCGCGCACGCAGTCGCGCGGCACGACCGGGAGCGCGCTGAAGCTGCTGCTGAGCTCGCGGATGATGTCGTGCATCGGTTTCTTGGACAACCTGCACTTTTGCATGGGTTTTACAGAAAATTTTAACAAATACAAAGCGGAGTACGGCGGAGAAGGGAGATGGCAGCTTTCTGTACGAACGCAGCGCAGATCTATGGCAAGCCGCTGTGCATGATTGGCAATGCAGTATATCGTTAACCCTAACTACCACAGAGCCAAAATTAATACTTTGTCGGGAAAACAGAGCCGGTCAGCACAGCCCGTACGGCTACAACAGACAGCCGAAAACTGATCTGAACAAATTTATTTGTGAGCAGATGACCCGCACTACAGTGATCCTAGTCGGCAAATATAAGCTTAACTTTGTCGATCAGCGCAGTGATCTTCCCAACCATGGCTGTATCGTTGCCGGTTACCGCGCCGTTCTCTATCTCGGCGCTCTTGTCCTTCCAGCGCACCGCAATCTTCCCGCCGTCGCAGACAACGTCGGGGTAGTAGCAGCGCAGCGTGTCGAGCAGCGTCGCCTCGTAGTCGAGCTTGCTCAGCCGGATGCTCTTGACACTGTGCCCGACATCCTTGATCGACTTGCAAATCGACAGCGCGACCACATCGTCCAGGTAGCTGCTCTCCCACTCCATCGCGATCTCCGCGCCGCGGCAGGACACCGTAATACCGCCGATCTTCAGGCACCGCCCGCCCCCAGTCTGCGGATCAGCGCTGTCCGCCTCAACCTCTGTAGCTTCGTACTCGGTGATGAGGATCTGCCTGATCAGCGTGTACGTGCTGTTGAAGGGGATGAGCTGCCGCTGCGTGAGCTTCACCTGCTCGAACTCGCACTCCGCCAGGTCATCCTTGTCGAAGAGCCTGACCGCGTCGTCGATGACCACGATCGAGTCGAACGCCGCCTTGTTCGTGTACACCTTCGCGTCGTTGTCCTTGGCCACCACGAAGGAGCCCTCCTCCCCGTTCCGCAGCGCGAAGAGCGCCATCTCGATCCCGCGCTTCTCGTTCCGCACGGAAATCGCGTTCTTCAGCCGCATCATCTCGTTCATCTCGCCGTGCACAAAGAAGAGATTGGCGGGCGCGCACTCGTCGATGAACTGGCTGTTCTGCGTGTAGTCGGCGTGCGCGGAGAACGAAATGTACTCCACGGTCATGTTCAGCCGCAGCATCCCGCCGCGCATGCTCTCCACCTCCTTCGGCTCGCTCAGGATCTCCTTCGCCATCGTGCCCTCGACGCAGTAGCCGGGGACCACCACGCCGTTGCGCGCGTTGCTGCACCACTTCTCGAAGAGCTCGCGGCTCAGCCCGCTCTGCAGCATGCCGGGCGACGCCATCATCACGCAGGGCCCGTCGTCGTTGAACGACTGGATGTCCTTGAGACTCTTCACGTACTCAAAGTCGAACGGGTTCTTCTTCAGGCTGATGCGCTGGATGCGCTCGTTCATCATGTTGATGTACGTCTGGTACACGGACATGCAGCGGCGCGCCAGCGTCGACACGTAGTAGATCGGCACCTTCTGGAGCGCAGCGTGCGCGGCCCAGTGCTCCTCGAGGATGAGCAGCAGCTCCTGCGCGCGGCCCAGCGCGAACACGGGCAGCAGACAGCGCCCGCCGCGCGACACGATGTCGGAGACCACCGACGTGAAGCGCGACTCGCGCTCGTTGCGCGACAGGTGGCACTGCACGCCGTACGTGGACTCGGTGATCAGCGCATCGAGCCGGCAGCCCGGGCTCTCGGCGGCCTTCAGATGCCGGTCCTCCTCGCGCGAGAAGTCCCCGGTGTAGAGGAACTTGGACTTCTCGATCTCGACCAGGAACATGGCCGCGCCGAGCACGTGGCCGGCGTTCAGCGCCGTGAAATTGATCCCGTCGATCGAGATCTGCTGGTGGTAGTCGATCGCGATGATCTTGGAGTAGCAGCTTTCGAGGTCGGCCTCGGAGTAGAAGTCCTGGTCGGAAGAGCTGTTGATCACCCGGATGTAGTCGTTGAGCAGCCACTTGAGGATGGCCTTCGTCGGGTGCGTCATGTACACGGCGCCGCGGAACGCCGTCTTCTCGGTGAGGAACGGCAGCGCCGCGGCGTGGTCGAGATGGAAGTGCGTCACGAGAATGGCGTTGATCTTCGACAGATCCACGAGGTCCAGGAACGGCAGCGCCGAAATGCCCGCGTACGCCGGATGCACGCCGCAGTCGAGCAGCAGCTGCTTGTTGCGGTACTTGACGTGGATGCAGGAGCGGCCCACCTCGTTGCCGGCGCCGAGCGGCGTGATCACCACCCTGTCCTCCTCGGCCATGGGGAATTTTTCCGCGGCGCCTAAAACCGCGCGCGATCTGCCGCCGGATCGCGGGAAGACTACACCATGTCTCGTATCTCGTTTTAATGTGGATTTATTAATGTAGCTATCCGTGGAGAGCTGAAATGTAAGTAGCGCGTTACGACGCATCTGCTGGGTCACTCGAGCGGTGTTGGCCGTTGCGGTGGGAGCTGGGCAATTGGCCTATCCGTGTTAGAGGTTCCTGTGCCGTCTGGTACGGCTCATCAGCTGCACTTGCTCATTGGCCCGCCCGCCCGTTCGCTGAAACGGTATCAGCTAAATTCGCCAGTCGCTGCAGCAGCATGGCCGGAGACGTAGAAGTGCACATCCGGGTGCGCGTGCACGAAAACGACGGCATATGGAACTGCGACGGCAACTCGCTGTCCTACGCCAAAGACGGCCGAGCGACCGCGTTCTCGTGCTTCGACTCCGTGTTCTGCGCCGAGAAGACCGCGGAGGTCTACGCAGCGGCCGTCGCGCAAGGCATCGGGCACTTCAACAGCGGCGAGAACGTGACCATAATGGCGTACGGCCAGACGGGGACCGGCAAGACGTACACGATGCTGGGCGAAGACCGGGACGGTTTCATATACCTGGCCCTGGCTGACATCCTGCCGCAGAAGCTGCGGCTCTCGTACGTCGAGGTGTACAACGAGCGCGTGTACGACCTCAAGACCCGCAAAGAGCTGACGCTGTACACCAAGGACCAGAAGACGCAGATACACGGGCTCGAGGTCGAGGAGGTCGACACGCAAGACGCAGCCTACAGGTTCCTCAGCGTCTGCGCGGCGAACAAGAAGATAAACGCGACAGAATTTAACATCAAGAGCTCGCGGAGCCATACCATCCTGCAGATATACAGCGACGACGCGGTCCTAAGCTTCATCGACCTGGCCGGCTGCGAGAAGATGGGCAGCGAGGAGCTGCGGAACAAGGAGGGCGCCTACATCAACCGCTCGCTGCTCGCGCTGGGCAAGGTCGTGGCCAGTCTCTCAGCCGGCCACGCGGCGAAATACAGAGACTCGAAGCTCACGCGCATTCTGCAGGAGTCGCTCAATACCAGGGCGAACATCATCGCCTTCTGCATGATATCGACATCCGAGCGCTGCCTGTGGGAGAGCATCAGCACGCTCCAGTTCGCCGCCAGGCTGAGCAAGATCGATCTCAAGGGCATCGAGACTGAGGTGAAGGAAACGGAGAGGCCCAGTCTACTGCCAGCCAATGCTGCATCAGCATCTCCGGAGATTGCCTATCATGCGGTTGGGTTTGGCGGTTCCGATGCAAGTATTGATGAAGCTTCATCAGAGGAGGATGTTGCTTTGAATATTGATGCTGCTGTATCGGAGGAAGAGAAGGCGCTTGATCTATACGAGTTCAACGAAGAGATACGCGACTCATCGGCCCACTCGTTTCTGCCTTCCTTTGACCTCGAGTCCGACAACAACTGCGGCCAAGAAGCGCCGCTCGAGCGCTCTAAGGTCGTTTCGATAGACTTCTACAACGAGTATGCTCCAGTGTATGCGGACAACGATGCTGCGCTGGGGATCTACGAGAAACGAATCGAGTCGCTCGAGGGGATGGTCGCCGAGCTGCTGAGGAAAAGCCCCAACAAGCTCATGGGCACGATTTTCGTGCTCGAGAAGCAGGCTTTCAGCATCCGCAGGCAGATCCTCAGAAAGGGAGACGCGCTAGAGCGGGACGTTAGCAGATATTGGAAATAAACGCCTTGTAAATAAAACAGTTCTCGATGGATGTATTAACATTGCTGCTTTGCGGCCATATTGCTGGAGTATCTAGGCTATAAAATCAGCATATGAAGAAAGTAGACAGCTACTTAAATAGGCATTTAATGATGTATAGGCATGGTGGCAGCAGTAGAGGCGCGAGCATAGTCATCTGGAACTGGACGGTCTGGTATTCCCACACGTCCCTGTACGTGAACTCAAGGGCGTCAACCATATTCCGCAGCTCTGCATCTGAGCTCACGTCCATGATCTCCTTGTTTTGGTGCAGTGCAAAGTTATTGATCAGCACTTTGAGGCTGCGCAGGCGCTGAGCACTCGCTGCGCCTCTCTCAAGCTCGCTGTTGAAGCGCTCCTTGAGCTTATACACCGTCCTTCTGTACTGGTAGACATGCGAAAGCACCGGAAGGAAGTGGTAGCACAAGAGCCCCAGTAGCCCAACTAACAGAAAGAGCGCGTCGGCTTTCCGTGACAGCATGGGCAACGAATACAGGGCAAACAGAAATTAACGCTAAATCGATTTAATGCACTTGGTGGCGCAGTGCAGCGATCACTTGCCAGTGAGCGGGACTGGCCACATCTGTGTGAGCTAGTGCATTCGCAAACAAGTAACAGCGCATTGCCGGAATCCAATCACCTGCGCATGCTAGTCGAGCTGTGGCTCATCAATTGAGATCACGGTGTCATCGATGATGGAGAGGTTCTTGGGGTGACTGCAGTCCTCTAGTATGTCATCGACGCCCACAAATACAGACGCCTGCGCGGTCTCGAGCTTGGTTCCGCTCTGTATCTGCTTAGAGATGTTGAAAACGGGGCGCTTCTTCTTGCTGGGCGTGCTGGATGCTGCAATCTGCTCCTCGCTGAACGTTTGCTCATTGAAAATCTTGTGGGGCGAATTCACAGGCGCCAGATCCTTAAGAGGAAATGCGATGCTGGGGACAGGAGGGGCGCCCGCACAGTCCAGCTGACTCGTTGCAACAGCTCCTTCTTTACCTGGCTCCAGGACCTCGAGCACGACGGTCTTGCTGCCGGCGTCCTTATTTTCAAAATAGTCGATGATTTCGTTCAGCGGCTGCTGCGTGCCGACGCCGCCAAGAAAAGAGTCGCAGCACACCGTGGCCATCCTGCTGTCCTCTCCGTACACATCAGTCTGCGGTACATCCAGGCCGTCATCTCTGCCAATCATCGGTGGTTCTGCGCTCTGATGTACTTCGTCCCGCGCCTCTGCGCTCTGATGCTCGGTAACCACAGCAGCGCTGGGCAGGGAGTCTTGGCGGTGGTCTACAGTCGCAAGGAAGTGCTGAGAAGATGGGTGGCTGTGGATAAAGGATAGCTCGACCTCGGTTATCCTGCTATTGGGCTGGCATGGAAAATCTGCCTGCTGTACCGCAGCGGAGGGCTCTGACATTGCAACTGCCCCCCCTACAGCTGCGCCTTCATGACAGGCGCTGCCATGTGACGGCATGCAGAACGAGCCGTATTTCGCATGCTCTTCAAGCACTACGCAAGCAGATAAGGGCCCTGGTGAGCTTGCGGCCAAGCAATGGCTTATCTCGCGACGCGGCTCACCATCCAGCGCTGGCGCACAGGCCTCGACCGAATAAGGGAGCACCGCCGCGTTACAGCACTCATCCTGCAACAATGCAGCATCAGGAATAAAAGGGTGGGAAGGGATTTCAACACAGCCAGCAGCGGTCTCATAGCGCGGCATATCGCCTAAAGCATCCGCCGCGGGAACGGGATCGCAGAGATTCCCATCCAGTAGTGCCATGCTATTCTGACCAGTATTGGCGTCGTAAGCTTCACGAGTTTGAGCGCCGCCAAGCGCCTCTCTTCTGTAGCCGAAGTCTTCGATCCGCGTAGGCTCGATGGAGATATTCGCAATGCACTGGCTCAGGTTGTAGAAGTCGGTGCTATCGGCGACGTTGCCGGTCTCCAGCAGCATGAAACTTTCGCCAGCATCGCCCTCGGGGCTTGCCTCGTACGTAGCCGGGTCCTCAGAGTAGATCTCACGGTTTATCGCGCCCTCACTGAGAATCTCGTGGACCATCGAAAGGTCCTGCGAGTGCGTGCTCACCATCTCCGTCTTGAACATCGAAGTTTCGCAGGCAAAGCTGTGCTGTGCAAAGTTAGACGCAGTGTCAGGCACTTCTACCGGCACATCCAACGCTGATGAAACTGCGTCCGTATCCTCCAAAGGCGCAGCTTCGTTCTCGATGGCCGCGGGCGGGCAGAAGGAAGAGAGCACAGTCGAGTGCTCAGACTCTTGCTCCACAGCATCATTAAACACTTGCTCTTCGACTGAAACAGCGGGTGCATTAGCTGCTTCTACCAAAACTGCCTCAGTATGCTCTGCATCCAATGGCTCAACGGCGGGCGCCTCCAGATCCATAGCATCGACTGGCTCCTCCAGGTCCATAGCATCGACTGGCTCCTCCAGATCTATAACAGCAACAGGCTCTTCAAGATCTACAGCAGCGACCGGCTCGGTAACGCAATCTGGCTTAGGCACAGTATCGGCGGCTCCCACGCCCTCCGCTGATATGTTAGGAGCGTGATGAACAGCGGGTCGCTCGCGCACATTTTTCTTGTACGCGTCGATCATCTTACCGATGTCGGCTCGGGGCTCAGGTGCCGCGCCAGTGGCCGATCTGTAGCGATTAAGGTACTTGTCCAGGCGCTTCGGCGTCAGCTCGTCGTCAGCGGCCGGCTTTACGCACTGCTCCTTCTCCCTCTTAATCTGGTTCAGCTTCTCGTAGAACAGGAAGCTCGGCCTCACAGGTGCGCGCACTGGCTCGGTTGCTATCTTGCACACATCCTGCTCGAGCTGTCTGATCTGCTCCTCCTGTCTGCTGTCCACCTTCGGGGCCTTGCGCGGCGTCTGCATCTTGTGCTGGATCTTCGGCGCAACGCGGCTCTCCACAGGCTCTTTGGGCGGCAGAACAGCGCCGGACATGCCGCGGCAGAGCGTGCGCACCTCGAGCGCGGGGTCCTTGAGCCCGCGGTCGACGTACTCGGCAAACTGCCGCGCGAGGTCGGCAGCCCTGAGCTCCACGAGCTTATAGGCCGCAAAGCGCATGTTCTTGTTCACGCTCTCTACGCCGTCCGCGATCGTCTTGACCAGGGTCTTTACGTCGGTGGTCTTCCCGAGCTGGAGCAGCGCGTCCTGCGCGCGCGTGATGAAGATCTTGTTCGCCCGGCCCGTGAGCTTCAGCAACGCGGGCAGGTACTGGGAAAAGACGGGGTCGGTGCTCAGCGCCGCGCACCGCTTCAGCAGCTCGAGCGCAACGCCATTCAGCCGCGACCGGTCGCTCTGTATCGAACGATACAGCAGGCCGTGCAGCTCGTGGAACTCGGCATCCACGATGGCACTGGTCTTGAAGTCCACAAGCATATCCTCGAAGATCTTGAATATCTGGAGCCAGGTGCTCTCGTTCTCCTTCTGCTTCAGGAGCTCCTTCACCGCCTTGGCGTGCCTGTATGCCATTAGGGCACGAGCCCAAATTTTTACAAGTAGAATTACACAGGATCGTGTTGTGGTCATTGAATGCGCCGCGGAGACTGGCGTAGGCACGGCGAATCTCGGCAGTATGTGGCAAGCAAGTAGATTGCAAAGGAGGTATTGCAACGCTGAAAAAACGCAGCCAAGAGTAACTTTAATTGTAGTTTGAGCTACAGCCTGCTTCATACGGCATACTAGTGGCAGCTTGAACAACTGGACCAAGAACGGCTGTATCCAGTTTAACGCTTGCATAGAGATTCAGCCTGCTCGGTGCGTCGCCGTGTTTGCGTCTAGCTGCCAGCGCGCACACAGGCCTGCAGTCCATGGCAGTACGCCGCGGTGAAGACAGCAAGCGGGAAAACTTTCAAGAGCAAAAAATTGCCAGGAGCACCGAAACATGAGCAGAGAGATGGAGAAGGGCCTGCCCGCCATAAACAGGCTGCTCGAGATCAAGCAGCAGAGAGAAGATGCAATACAACAGCAGCGCGGAAAAATCAGGCAGCTGGAGGCCCACAAGAGGACGCTGGTCGCCATGCTCGCGCCCACCGGCGTGGGCACCGGCTACCCCTCTTCGATCGCCGGCTTCGGCGAGAGCCTGGTGGCCGAGAGCAGGGACTTCAGCAAGTACTACGTGCTGAATCTGGGCTCGCTGCCCGCCAACGCCGACAGTCGCCAATTCTCCCTGCCGTGCCCCACGAACTACAAGATTCTGAGGAAGTTCGCGAAGCACGGGAGCAGCAAGGCCGCGCACCCTGAAATACTCTACACAAGCACCGTGTGCGAGCGCAACGGCCAGATGTTCTACACAATAAGGGACGATGAGAACAACACCTGGCGCGGCGAGGAGGGCTTTGCTGCGTTCAAGACACACTTCAGTCAGCCGCTGCCCTTCGCCACCATCGAGGAGTGGCTGGCGCTTGGCACCCGAGAGGTCAAGGCGCTCATCAGCGGGCTGTACGCTGCTAGCAGCACCGCGTATCCCCGAAGGCCGGCAACGCTGCCTGGCTACTTCACGAACACAAAAAATTATTAAATCGGCCGTTGTATTTGAGCATGCGCAGTTTCTACATACCAACTGTTTATTAAAGGATGAATGCTTACAGCTTCCTATGCTGTCAGAAATCCCAAGTGGAACAGCACACGCGGTTGAACTAGTGCTCGCATGGCTCCGGCCGGTCCAAAGCCAGCGCAGACTCGGTATCCGGGCCAGGCTCCTTGCGAACAGTAAAGATGATGTTGCGGGCTCTGTATCTGAATAACAGCTGGTAGTCGACGAAGTGCTCCCAGAGAGTGCCCATGCGCGGTATGAGTTTGTATCCGCCGTCGTTCTTGCCGGCCCTGTAGTGGTTGATCGTGATGACCGTTGCGTTGCACTCGTAGACAATCGCCCACAACATGTTTATCACTGCCTGCAGGTTGAAGGGCGAGCAGTCGCATGCGAAGGTTATGGAGTCGATCACCAGCACAAAGTTGCTGTGCGCCTGTATTTCCTCGAGCTTTCTCATGAAGTTGTGGAAGCCGCCCACGCAATGGTACTGCAGCGCGGCCTCTTCGCTAGAGTCGCTCATCTGGCAGCGCAGAATGTGCTCAAGGCTCGACGGGATGCAGTCCGAGAGCTGGCTGGCGTCCTGCTCAGGAGATACGTACTCGGTGCTGGAAGTCTGCACGGGCTGCGAGCCTGGGCAGCTCAACTGCTCGGCTCGCCACTCCCCTTTGGACGAGCCATCCTGGGCGCCGGGGCCATCCCAAGTTGCGGAGCAGCCGTCTGCCGCAAAGCTGAGGCACTCACTAGCATCATAGTCAATTTCTGCCTCCGTGGTGTTAGAAATGAAGGAGGACGCTGCATCGCAATACTCTCTGTGCTTGGTAGCTAACGCACGCTCGCTGGGTGAGTGGTAGTACCGGCGCAGGTTGCCCTGCGTATCGATAATGATCTTCTGCTCCGAGGAGTCCACGAGCTCGTGGATGATGGAGTAGACGGACATATCGGGTTGCACGACCAAGTCGATGATTGTGTTCCTGCGGAAGCGCAGGTCATCGAGCGCGATCATCCAGCGATGGCCCAAAATTTTCGCATTGCATGCGCTTGCGACCAAAATTGCTTTCTGATGACTTTTCCATACAGCTGCAGACGAGTGACCACAGACGAGTGACTACAGGCCCCGATGATAGAGAAACATAAGAGGCCCAGTAAATGCACGCAGCGACTCTGCCAAAATAGTAACAAGGTTGCAAAGATAAGAGTGTGAAACTAGTCATTTATCAACTTAAACACATTGCGACGTGCACAGAATGCAAACGGCTCCGCGAGCTAGCGCCCCTTTGCAAACCAGTCCTTGTTTATCACAGTGATGTTCTTCGCGTAGTCTTTGTTTCTACCGCAGGCAATGTGGTCGAACACAATGCTCTGGCTGGAGACATCCACGCTGTCGCGGCCAATCTCGAGGCTCCCGTCCTTGTAAATGTAAACCGCCCCCGAATTCACGGCGACGTGATCGCAGAAGATCAGATACAGCGCGCGGCAGACCTGGCGCGCCTGCTCCGGAGAAATCGCACAGACATCAGCAGCCGCTTGCCTGCCCGATATCCTTACGAGATGCTTCGAGAGCTTGCCGATCTCCTGCAGCACCGGTATGCTGAGCCCGTGCTTTGCGGCGAAGCGCGCCTTGCTCGGCGCCTGGGAGTAGGCGTAGAAGATCTTCAGATGCGCAACGAGATCGCTCGACTCGCCGATGAAGTAGTCGGAAGCCCTGGGGCGCGCTACGCTGAAGCCCGAAGTCAGGATGGCGGCGATGACAGCGAGATGCGAGAAGATCGGCTCGGTGCCCGGCAGGCAGAGCAGCCTAGCATATCGCGGGGGAATCGCGTAGCGCGACATCTCCTTGCCGAGCGCAGTCACGATGCCCGACCCGTCCAGGGCGCCCATGCGCTGGAGCGACGCCACTGCGTCCGCCACGGTCTCCACGCCCACCGGGGTGACCAGCGGAAAGGCCATGAAATTCTCCACGCCGCTGACTTTGAGCTGCAGCAGCGTGCCGTCGATCGGCTCGAGCTGAATCTGCGGCACGTTCTTCGCGTTGAAGGCCTCGTATGTCGGGCCGCTGTAGATGCGGAAGCACACGCCAGGCCCCGTGCGTCCTGCGCGCCCCATCCGCTGCCTGGCGCTGCTCTTGCTGATGAACCCAACCTGGTACTTCACGCAGTGCTCGTCCTGGATCTTGAACTTGGCGCGCCCGCTGTCGATAACGAACACCACGTCGCTGATCGTGATGGACGTCTCAGCGATGTTCGTCGCCAGCACGACCTTCCTGTTCGCATACGCGCTGTACACGCGGGCCTGCTCGTCCTTGCTCAGCGCCGAGTGCAGCGGCAGGACCGTGAGGTCCCTGTCCAGGCCATCGAGCCGCGACTTCAGCGTGTAAATGTCCTCCTTGCTCGGCAGGAACACCAGGATGCTCGCCTTCTCATCGTTCACGACCTCGACAGGCACGTCCGCCATGCTGCCGTACGCCTTTCTTTTCTTCTTGCCGGCGCCTACATAATCGACGATGCCCAGAATCTTGCTCTGCACCGCCGATAGATAGTCCTCCTCCGTGCGCTCCTCGTAGAACACGCTCACCTTGTGGCTCTTGCCCGCAAGGCTGATTCTGTGAAAGTCGCCGAGCACGCCCCGGAAGTCCTCGACGTCCACCGTCGCGCTCATCAGCACGAGTCTGAGCGGGTTGCCCTGTGCGTAGCGCAGCTTGACGATCTTGCTGAGCAGCCCGATCAGTATGTCGATCGTAACGGTGCGCTCGTGCACCTCATCGAGGATGATAACGGAGTAGCTGGACAGCAAGAAATCTGCCTGTATCTCGCGGAAGAGCACGCCCTCGGTGACCACCTTGATCCGGGTGCTCCCGCACACGCTGCTCTCGTACTTTATCTTGTAGCCGCAAAGACCCTCGTTCAGCTCGCAGTTGATCCGCTCGGCAATCGAGACAGCCGCCAGTCTGCGGGGCTGCGTCACGCCGATCAGCCCCTTGCCGCGGAAGCCATTCTCGAGCAGGAACTGCGGCAGCTGCGTCGTCTTACCGCAGCCGGTGTCGCCCTGGACAAACGTGATCAGGTTTGCTTTGATCCGGGACACTATCTCGGCCTCCTCGTAGAAGATCGGGAGCTGCTTCCGCTGGTCCTGCACGGCCTCGAGCCGCGAGCCGCACCTTTCCACCACGAACACCTCAGAGAGAAGGAGCGCATCGGCGGGCTCATTCGGGTCGCTTGTATGCTCGTCTTCGTTTCTAATAGCGGTGCGGTCCAGTGCCGCCTGGAGAAGCCCGTCGTCCGCGATCTCTTCTCCGCCGTTAATAACCGCGGCTGTAGTCTCCTCGCGCTCCTGACCAGCATCCTCTGGTGCTGAATTATCAGCTGAATTACCACACAAATCGTCGCTTCCAGTTACCGAAGTGCTCTCTGCATCCTCAAACAGCCGCTTCTCGAACGTATCGCCCTTGGGCTTAGCTTTAGCCTTCCTGACCTTTGTCTTGATCAGCTTTATGTTGCTGCTCTGCTTCTCGCTGCCAGAGATCTCGACCAGCTGCTTGTAGAGATCGTCGCGCCGGGCCTGCTGCTTCTTCTTGTCGAGATACTTCTGCAGCAGCTTTTCCTTCTTGCCGATCATGGGCCGGTCAGCGCCCAAAAATTTTAACGGCAACGCGCGAGGCAATCGTTTAGCGCGGCAGCGTATCGGCGTTGTGTGCACGGCACCGCACGCTGAAAGAAGCCGATTTGCACCGCACCATTTGCAAAACTCCTACGCATCTCGTAAGATCTGCAAAAATGGCATCGATTACAGATTTTACAGGTCAAAAAACGGCCAGCCGATAACGCACGTCGCAGCTGAACAGAGCTATCTTTGCAAATTTATTTATAGGTGGCTGCGCACGAACTCAACGTCCTTGTCGTTGGCAAGCGCCCCCTCGCTGGCGTACCGCTTCGTCCACTCCTGCGCGATGCGGTTGTACTCGTTGCGGTTGTTGATGAACTTGTCGGCCGCCTCCTTGTTCAGCGGGTCGTTCGGGTTCGGGTCGAGCAGCAGCGACACGATCGAAATAAGCACCTTGTCGATGGTCAGCGCAGGGCTCCACTGCGTCTTGAGAATGTCGATGCACAGGTACTTATTTACAATGTTGCAGTGGTAGATCTTGGTCAGAAACTCGATCCGCGGCGGCTTGAAGGGATAGTCCGACGGGAAGACGATCGAGAGCTTGAACACGCCGCCCGCGTATATCGAGTCGGCGGGCCCGAAAATGATGGCCTGCCACTTCAGTATGTCGCTCTCGTCGACGGGCGCCGCGCTCACGTTCGGCGGCGGCGCGTTGGTCATTGTTAGGAGCTCCTTCATGATCCGCTTTGTTGTTGCCTGGTTTCCGGACGTCGCGACCATAGGGTAAATTTTTGGAGCGCTTTTGAAACAGAGGGAGCCTCGCCGCCGTCATAGCGTAACGACATGGCGGCGCTGCGCGGCGGCTGGGCGGGCCA
Source organism: Pancytospora philotis (assembly GCA_023647555.1). NCBI lineage: Eukaryota > Fungi > Microsporidia > Pancytospora > Pancytospora philotis. The sequence continues at coordinate 99,022 of JALRLY010000274.1, forward strand.
GCAACGGCCGCAGAAAACAGCAGCACGAAAGCAACACGGCCGCGTACACCGAGCATAAACATAACAGCGACGCAATAAAAGCAACGGAGAGATAACATACACAGTGGAGCTATGGAAACTAAGTTTAATCAGCAATGATAGCCTTGCCGCCAGCACCGACGATCTCCTGCTCGGCGTTCTTAGTGAAGTAACGCGCCTTCACAATGACCGGCCTGTCGAGCGACAGCTTGCCGCCGATCACGACGTGGTAGCCGAAGGCACGCGCATCGATGACCGGGACCTCGTCGTTCGCCATGAAGCTCCGCCGCTGCTCGGCAGGGATGAGGCTCCACAGCTTGGCCGCGCTGATCTCCTTCGCCCACAGCGCGTTCTTCTTGATGTGATAGATGTCCTGGCCGCGCTTTCCGAAGTGGTCCGGGTGGTACCGCTGGAACCACGTCTTCATGAACTTCATACCACCGCACTTACCTCTACCGCTCGGGTGCTTCCTGTGCTTGTTCGTTCTACCATAACCGTGGGAGACTTTACCTCTCAGTTTACGGGACTTTTTCTCCTGGGACATGCTGTGGGTAAATTTTCGCAAAATTTTTATTCAAAAAATTCAACGACTCGCGGCGGCACGCAAGCGTCCGCGGGTGCTTCGCGCGTCAATCCATGCTTGAATCGCGACTTCGCTGGCCACTAGCAATATCTTCAGCCATCGGCCCTGCAATCTCCGGAGATGGAGCTGCATTTCCACTCTATTGCCGGGCTAGAATGCAACTACAATGCCGAGTGTACTGTTGGCTTATTCCATATACAGTGCTATTGAACGGCTGCGCTCGGTCCCAGCGTATCCATAGAAGCTCTTCTGAAGTTGCCGCAGGTGAGGATCAAAAGTTTTTTCAACTGCACATGCCGGATTCTGGGAGCGGGACAGAACATTAAAGTGTTTCCGGATGTATGGAGTTTCTCTGCCACAACCGCATGCGGCTAGCGTATAATAACACAGTTTGTTCTGACAAATTTAGTAACTGGGCTGCGGACACGTGCGCAGCTTCAGAAGCGCTAGAAGACGACGCTTTTGAGGAACTTGAAAAGCGGAGCATACCTGTCCTTGCCGGGCTCCTGCCCGCGCATCTGCTCCATGCCCAGCCGCGCGCCCGCGTACTCTTTGGCCTTGTGCGCGTTGACGTCCTGCAGCTTGCGCTCGAAGGCCCCTCCGCTGAAGAGGTTGCGCTGCTTGAACAGGCGGCACTGGACTGCCCTGAACTTCTCAAAAAAGCCGGCGCCCGCGTAGGAGCGAATGGTCGGTCTGTAGTCGCGCGGGTTCATGAAGTAGAGATTGCTGAAGAAGTGCACCAAATCAAGAAGCGCAGCGTCGCCCTTTCCGGCCCAGCGGGGCAGCAGCAGCGTGTTGTCTTTGAACGCCTCGTTGTACTCGCCTGCCGCCGTCGCGACGACCACGGTCTTCTCCAACGGCCTGTTCAGGTTGCATGGCAGGAAGGCGCGCTTGTCGCCCACCGATAGGCGGTACGAGATGCAGCCGAACGGGTCCAGCTTGGCCAGCAGCGGGAAGTTCCTGGCTGAGGGCATCTCGGAAATGCTGACCAGCTCGTAGTGGCTGACGAGGTTGTACAGCATTTCCTCGCAGAACGCGCGCCGGTAGGTGATAAAGTTGAAGTTGCTGAAGCTGAATTTCTCGCAGTAGAGGAGGTTTTTGCAGTCGAATAGGATCACGGGCTTCGGCGCTGCCTGGGGCGGGATGGTGGGGACCGCTCCGTCCTCGAATACTGCGCGCACCAGCCGTTGTGCGAGGGACGGGCCAGCCCCCGCTGTGTGCCCGGGCCTGCTGCCTATTGACAGCTGGCGCAGCAGCTTGGGTATTCTCAAGATAAGCCTGAGCGCCGGGGAAGATTCCTGCACCGCAGGGCCGCTGCTCTCCATGGCCATAGCGGAGCAGCAGAAAAATTATCAGATAGCGAGCTTGATGGAAGAAAGCGTAAGCGCCTGAGGCGTTCATTAAACCGTGCACCTTGCAACGGTAGCGCGGCTGCTGAAATATTACCGCATTGATTGAAGTTTGCTAGCGATGGACACGCCCGCCAATGTATCCGTTGGGACTTTTGGCCCTGTATTTTATATAAAAATGATTTCCAGATTTTTTCTGCTACTGATCGTAGCTTTGATGCATTCGCAAAGGCTGAACAGCCTGGGGCTACTCATCCGGCGCTGCCGGCGGCATTCTGCAGCGGTTGGTCGCCACCGGATAAGTCGGCCACAAAATTTTAGCGCCCAATGCGCACGCTGACCGAGGAGGAGGAGAAAAAAGTCATGACTAAGCTGCAGAACTTCATCGGCGACGCGGTCAAGGACCTGCTTGAGGACAGCAAGCTGTATTTCAACAACCAGAAGGTGCTTCTTCTTTCCGAGAAAATGCTGAAGGCGACGTCGCAGATCAGACGCAAGGAGATCATATGCGCCGGCCCGATCATCGGCAAGTTCACGAAGGGCGCAAACTTCCGTATCACGATAACGGCGCTCCACACGCTGCACAAGTACGCGCTGCACAAGGTGTGGATCAAGGCCTCTGCGGAGATGAATTTCCTGTACGGCAACAACGCGCTGCGCTCGCACGTGTCCAAGATCTCTGAGAGCATACCCATCAACGCGGGTGTGTTCGTCTACAACCACCAGGACGTCCCGCTCGGCTTCGGACTGATTGCGCTGAACAACAACTCCTACCAGAAGGCGCGCGGCGGAGACATCGTGGTGCTTTCGCAGGCCGACAACGGCGAGTACGTGCGCAACGAGACTGCGGTTGCTTAAGCGGCAGCGCGATCAATAAAGTCATATTTTTATTGCCGCAGTGCTGGTTTTTGTTCACAGTATGGGGTTTCAATGGTGGGAGTAGGTATCAACAAAGGTCTTATTTGTCCATTGCGGCACAGGGTCGGTGCTTGATTAAGAAAACCCAAAGCATTGGATGCGGAACTAGGCGTAGAGCCCCGGCGAGTCTTCCAGCTGTGCCAGCAAGGCCATTGGCAACGCAATCGTTGCGACGAACGCAAAGAAAGTTGCCATCCTGCCCCATCTAACGCCTGGCACGAGCAATGCGGTTCATAAACAATATTCCTGCAAGACCGATGATATTAAACATACTTTATATAGCAGCGCGCACTAAGCAGTCAAAACTGCGCCAAAGCTGGTCGGCACCGCCCGTGCTCTAGTGCCTGCAGCCAACGGCTATAGGATTTCCGATCTTCCCATGGCGGATGCACGGCACTCCTTGCCCGTGGACAGCCGCGACTCAGCCTTGGCCTTCTCCAGCGATGCTTTGATGTGTCCGAAAGAAAGCGAGGAGGATTTGTCCGCGACAGCCATGCTGCAGGCCGCAGTCAGCGCCTCGTGCATGAGAGCATCCAGACAGATGAGCACGTAGTCTGACATCTCAGCACTTAAACAGGCAGAGCTACTGCCCAGCAGGCTCTGCAGCCGCGGCCTTTCGATGCCAGATTTACCCACTGTGCTGTACTTGTAAGCCGAAGCGCCTCGCTGCGGCCTGTCGCCACGGGGCTTGGCATCGTTTTTGATTGCGAGGCTGCGCACCGGGTCCTCTGGTACGGGCTGGACATCGCTGCGGAACTCAAAAGCGCTCCCAAAGCCATGGCTGCTTGCCGGCGGCGCGCCCCAGCCCCGCATCGCAAGCTGCGGACTCAAAGGACTGGTATGCTCAGAGAAAGCGGCACCGGTGCTCGGGCTATCAGGCACTATGAGCCCGGTGTTCTTGCGCCGGCGCTTCTGCAGCGGTGAGTCTGGCGACTGTACGCTGGTTGCCCTGTCTACGTACGAGAAAACATTATTGCGCACCAGGCCGTCCAGCTGTTCCATCCGGAGCCGACAGTCCACTCTACGGGCGGACGGCTCCTCACTCTGGATGTTGCCTGGAGCGGCAGGGCCATAGGGATAAGCAGGCCCCGCCGCGGTACTTGCTGGCGCAGCAAACAGTGAGGACCCATCTCTGCCAGGTACCGATGATTTATGCGTCGGGCGTGAGCCGCCTGCAGCTGCTTTGGACTGCTGGGGAGCTTTGGCGGTGCGGCGTGCGGGTGCGCTTGTCTGGCCGCCCTGGATAGCGCTTTTCTGGTTTTGCTTCGCGGGCCGCGCATCAATCCGTGCATTGTTCGCTCCGTATGCCAGCTCATCACGCATGAGGCTGGCGGAGCCCGCAACAGCCGGATCGTGGGGGAAGGAAAAATGCGGGTCGACAGACCCATACGTATGCCCTGAGCTGTTGCCGTAGGCGGGGCTGAATGATGGGCTTTCTGGAACGTGTGACGCGCCGTACTGCCTCTGGTGCGCCGCGGCTGCCTGGGCCCGTGCGGATAAATCGCGCGGCGAGATGGGGGATGTCATCGGCCCGCCCGCCTGAGCCGGAGAGAGCGCTTGGTTGCACAGCTGGGGTGATGAGCAGTAGCCGCGGGACGGCAGCAGATGCTCCGGCGGGGCACCGTAGCCGCGCGCGTATGCATGGCCAGGGCCCTTGGGGAACTGGGGAGAAGCGAAGGCATACTGGTTGTAGAACGAGCCGGGCGTTGACGCGCCACCGTACGGCTGCACTCCAGCCCCGAAGCCTGGTGATTTAAGCGGATCGGAGACACAGAACGGCGCATCGGAACGCTGGAAGTACGGCGAAGGCTCCCTACTGAAGCCCTGCGCATGCCCGGTCGGCCCCGGTGGATAGAACGGTGAATTTTGCTCCATGGCAGGCCGGCCGCTATAGAACGGAGCGGGGCGTGCGCCTCCGACCGGCCCGTGAATGTTCGCGTGGCCAGGACTGCGTGGAGACCTGGGGGCAGCCGGCCGCGGTGTCCCTGCGTAGTTTGCATGCGCGCCGTCGCTATATTGACCAGAATCAGCGTTGCTCGAGGTCTGGCTCTCGTGCATCCGCGGCGTGGGCGGGTAATATCCCCTGGGAGACGGTGCAATGGCGCGCGGTGCTGGGCTGGCATAGCTGCTGGCATGCGTGGAGGCTGGCGACCGCTGCGCAAAATACTCGTTCTCCGAAGCACCAGGTGCAATGTAGGGGCGCCCCGCATAGGCGCCGCCAAAGCGCTGGGAGGTAAACCCACGCGGATCGGCATCGTCCGTCCAAGCTACGCCAGTGAATGGCCTCGTCGAGCCTTCTTCGAGCGAATGCCGCCGATCGTCGTAGTACTGCGCATCCAACGCAGCAGGCCCGCCGGGATGAGTGAAATACATCTCTGAGTCGCGCGCTGCGCCTTTGGGACCATAGTAGAAACTCCCTGCGCCCTGTACGCGGCGGCCCGTCTCGTCTGGCCGGTTCCAGGCGCTTCCCTCCTGGTATGGCGAATAAGCCTGGCCTGTCTCATCTGTCCGCTGGCGCTGAGTGCGAGGGGAAGTATCGCCATCTCTATTGAATGAGTGCCTGTGATCGCCCAGATAATGCCCAGCCTGCGCCCGCTCAGTCCAATCTCCGCTGCGCGCCCGCTCCGCAAGGGCCTCGTCCTCGGCTAGCATCGTGGCACCGCTGGACACGCCGTCGGCCACCGGACTGCTGTTTTTGTACTGCGGCGAGTCCGTGCCCATGTAGGAGCTCTCATCGCTCCCGTTCCGCGGCAACTCGGGACTCTGCTTCCGGCCCTCGCTGAGCCTGAAGGCGATCGCGTCCATCTCGAGGTTGCTCAGCGTCGACTCGCGATACTCCCTCGCTATCTCGGCCGGGCTGCGCGCGCCCACGCCGCTTTTGCCCATGCTCACCATCTGCTCGCGGCTCCAGCTCAGGTAGTCCTCCACTGAAAATTTGCCTGCTCCGTTTTTCCTTGGCCGGATAAAATTTTTACACTTCTCATTGAAATTTTCCAATTTGGTCATCACCTCAACGTACTGCTCGTACTCCGGCTTGGACAGCCCGCGCCCGACACGGAGCCGCTCGTACTTTTTCTTCTGCTTGTTGAGCGCGTCGAACATGTACTTCAGCCGCTCCGCCTTCTCCTTTAGGCTCATCATACTTTCCGGCTCCTTATTCATGATGGGGTAATTTTTTGCGCTGCAGTTGAGGAGCCGGTGGTGCTGCGCTTAGTCAAGAAGGAAAGGAGTGGGCAGCGAATCCTCGCCTGTGCTGTGCTCTGCTCAGTGCGCTAAAAATTTGTGGCACTGACGTGAAAGCCGGGCTTTGACAGGTGCAGACCTGCGCGATCACCCCGATTTAACCCCCTGTTGGAGTGCGTATTAAGATATGCACCATTGATTAGGTAAATCAAACACACCTAGCAGGAATGAACGCACAAATTTAAAACGACTACACTTTATTCTTCTCGAGAATCTCATCTTTGATCGCCCGCGCGCGGCCGACCACCGCGTCGGGGACGCCGGCAAGGCGCGCAACGTACAACCCGTGCGAGTCGAGGCAGACGCCGTTCTTTATCTTGTACAGGAAGACGATGTCGTCCTGGTCGATCACGCAGTCGATGTACACCTTGTCGACGCCCTCGTACTTCTGCACCAGGCCGTGGTAGTGCGTGCTGAACAGCGTGTAGCAGCCGATTCCCTTGAGGTAGTCGAGCACCGCCTGCGCGATCGCCGTGCCGTCCCCGGTGGAGGTACCGCGCCCGAGCTCGTCCATGATCACGAAGCTCCTGCGCGTGGCGCTGCCCATGATGCGCGAGGCCTCGCTGAGCTCGGCCATGAAGGTCGACTCGCCGCGCGCCAGGGAGTCTGATGCCCCGATGCGCGTGAATATCTGGTCGAACACCGGGAGGCGCATGGCCTCGCACGCCACGCCCATACCCATTTGCGCCAGGATTATGTTGAGGCAGATGCTGCGCAGGAAGGTGGACTTGCCGCCCATGTTGGGCCCTGACACGATTGTGATCGGGCGCGTCGGGCGGAAGTCGTTTCTGATGTTGCGCGGGTATACGGGCGAGCAGCAGCTGGAAATCTCCAGCGCGGCATCGCTGTCGACGATCTCAGGGAGAACGAGCCCGCTAGTCTGCTTCGCTACGGCGAAGGAGATGTAGCAGTCCACGCGCGCCACGTACGAAACGGCAGCGTACAGCTGGTCGCTGCGCGGTACGACAAACTCGATGGCCTGCCGGAGCAAATTGCCCTTCGCCTGAAAGATCTTCTCTTCCGCCTCCTGGAGTTGCATGATCAGCGCACGGAGCGCAGGCGAGTAGTAGCGCCGGTGCGACTTGGTGGTGGACACGACGTAGAACTCGCTGGGCATTTTCACGTCCACAGGCGCCTCGATCTGGAATAGATCGCGGTTGAGGCTCTTGTAGGCGAGCATGTGCAGCTTCGTTGCGCCTTTCAGGTCGCTGAGGTACCGCTGTATCGACTGCTCGATTCCGCTGTATTCTGCGCCGAGAGCCGACAGGTCCTCGTTCAGCGCGCCCGGCCGCACTTCGTCCTCGCCGATCTGGAACGCCTTGTAGAAGTCGCCCAGGAGATCCTGCAGGCCGGCCGCGTGCGTCCGCGCGCCGCTGGCAAAACCCGTGCTGTCCGCTGCAATGCTATCGGCCATGTAGCTAAGGAAGTCGGCGCACCTTGCCAGGCCCATTAGGCAGGCGGTGAGGTCTTTGAAGCGCGGGTTCGAGTTGGACAGCCGGGCGACCCGCCGCTCAAGGTCGCCAATCGACGCGAGCCGCTCTTTCAGGCCGTCCAGCGCTGCTCCTTCGAACAGCGCAGCGTGTGCGCGCCGCTCGCAAATCCGCGCCGTGTTCGTCAGCGGGTTGATGAGCCAGCGCTTGAGCAGCCGCTGCCCGAAGGCCGTGGTGCAGTGGTTGATCGCGCCGAACAGCGTGTGCTTGGTGGTGCCGTCGTAGTTGTTGACAAGCACGTCCAGGTTGGCGAGCGTGGACCCGTCCAGCGGGAAGCTGTCACAGGTCTCCAGCGATGTTAGCACGGCGCTGTCGAGCGCATCCGCGCGGCACAGCTTCACCATGTAATTGTGCAGATACGTGAAGCACGTGTACTCTGCCTCGTTCGTGAGCTCGTACTTCTTCTGGCTCACCACGCACGTCCGCGACGGCCTGATGGGCCTGAGCTGCGTAACAGCGCTGAGGTCGACGTCGCTGATCACCTCGCGTATGTCGTACTGTATGAATACACTCTTGAGCGCGCCGAGATCGCTCCTATCCTGCACGTGCTTGATGTACAGCCTGTTGATGCTCGCGTCGTACAGCAGCACGCAGAAGCTGCGCATGCCGCTCCCGTCCGCCGCCCCGCCCTCTTCAACGACCACGGCGGTGTAGAATGGCAGCGCCGCGGTGATGTAGTCCGGGTTGTAGATCGTGCCTGCCGTGACAATCTCCTTGAGCTCGCGATTGATGATTTTGTCGCTCGAGCCGCCCGCCCGCTCGCGCAGCTTCTTGCCGATCATGTTCTCGGCCTGCTCCACGCGCCCAACCTTGAAGCCGTGCTCGATGAACTTCGCCGCCCACGTGTCGTAGCTCTTCTCCGGGAAGCCGGCCATCCGCATGTTCACGCGGCTGCTCGTGCGCATGTCGAACAGGCGCGCGGCGATCTCCGCGTCGTTCTCGTAGACCTCGTAGAAGGCGCCCTTCTTGAACAGGATCACAGTGTCGAAGTGCTCCTTCTTGATCGACCAAAACTGCTTCTCGAACGGCGTGAACTTCCTGAACATCTCCTCGGGCACGTACAGCGTGGAGCTGTCGTAGCCGGGCTCGCCGCGGCGCACGCCCTGCGCATCCCGGATATCGACCATGAAGGCGTAGCGCTCCTCGCCCTGCTCCTGCCGCGCGCAGCTGCCCGCATCGCTCTCCAGGAACGAATGATTATGTGTCGAGCTCGGCGCCTCGAGGAAGCTCTCGCTCGGCCCCTCAGCATGCTTGGAAAGAGCCGCACCGCTCGCGTCATCCCCTGTAGCATCCTGCGCAGGCTCTAGACTGGATGAAAACACATCGCCGGACGGGGCCGGGTCCACAACCTCGAACCCCAGCGTGTTCGTCTGGTTTTCCTTGCACCTTTTCGCCTTCTTGAGCCCGCTCGGCCGCTCGCTCTTCTCTGCTTGCGACTCGGCAGCGACATCGTTCACGAACGCCTCGAAGCTGTCGTCGTCGCCCTGCGGATCGCTCGGCCCCTGGCTGCTGAAGTAGTCCAACAGCGTCTTCCTCGACATGGGCTAAAAATTTCCTGGCAGTTTCCGGCGCCGCGCCTGCCAGGCGAATAGTTCTTCGCAGCTCGCCGGATGCGGGCCATTCTGTTTCGGGCATGCACCGAGAACACAGACAGAGCCATGAGCAGACTCTGGGCTTTAAAAAATAATGAACAGCTTAAGAACAAATTTATTCACCTCTCGGTGGAGACCTCGATCCTAGGTCTCGCAAATCGTGGAAGTGGACCGTCAGCCCATGCTGCGAACGATTCTTGACCCTGCGGCTTTGCCTTTCACGCAGCTTTCGAGCAAAAAAGCGCAGAAAAGTATAGGCAGTCACCACCACCGCCGCGGAAACAGTTGCGGTGTTCAACGATCTACACTGGGCAATTGCAATACTTATCCAAAGTACCATGCAGAGACGAAATGAATGCAGTTCTTCGAGGATTGTATGCAATGACAACATGTTTGCATGGGCACAGATCTTTATATAGATTTCCTCGATCATAATAAAAGCTTATTTTTATTGAAAGTGAGGACGATTCTAACTATTCACTTTGCTATGGTATTTATAAAAAAGATTAGATCTATGATTTATTTTCCCAGATAAAGAATGATAAGAGATATTATGTGTTGTCGAGGACGCGGGTACTTGTCCGAAGGACAACTGGCGGAGGTGGCAGAGAGGAGCGAAGCGGAAGCGAGCGAGACGCGTTTGGCTAACGAGATCGTTATTTAAAACTTGACAACATACTAACCTTCAATAAATTTACTTACTCCTTATAGCTCGCGTACGGCTACACGCGGCGCCACAATAAAGTAGTGCGGTCATTGCACCAGTTACTATGCAACCGATACGGGCTGAAGAGTTCGCGCAAGATTCGCCTGCACTCTGTGCAGGAGATGCTCAATAAATGTGACAACGAGATCCGAGTTGACACTCGTATCAAGACCGACGTCAAGGTGGCCCATGACCGCCCGGACATCTTCGTGCTCGACAAGCGGCGCAACCAGGCGCTGCTGATCGAGGTTGGTATCACCAGCCAAGATCAGCTTCAGACCGTCGAAACAGAGAAGGCGCATAAGTATGATTTGCTTGCGGGAGAGTTCGGAATGATGTACAAGTACAGCGTAAGGGTTGTACCGTACGTCATGATTTGGAATGGAGTTGTGACAAAGTGTCACAAGAAGTACTTGCGTAAACTAGACGTCCCGACAGACATGAAAGCTCACATCAAATCTCGAGTGCTGAGAAGAACTTTGTTCAATTCATGCCCAATGGGGTCTCAGCAATTACTAAAGTGGCCGCCCAACACTTATGTATTATCCATAAATACCCGATACGATTTTGTTTGGCCACTCTTAAGTGAATACGCAGCGCCAACGTTTCAGTTTCAGAATTTGAATAAGAAAATCGACATCTGTAATGCCTGTATTGATTCTCGGGTTGTATCTTACATGGCAGCTAGCAAGAGAATTGTACCATACGGTGTCCTTGCGCACATTCTGGGATCCGGGGCAGACCGCTCTTAGTAATCTTGCCATATACAAACAACTGCAGTACATCGCTGAATCAGATTACTTCACAAAGGTCCAAATAGACATCAGCGGCGGGCGTCTGGATGAAGCGCGACAATGCTCAGGGGACTCTTGTGCGGCTACAAAGCGAATATTCAGCGAGAAAAAAAGCGTTATTGATCTTTTGCAAGTTTGTGAAGCCTACTCTGAGCACGCTGCCGAAGAGTTAGCCAGAATCTGGCCTGCTTTTCACCAAGTGGTAAATGGGGATGCACATCTATCGCGTTTGCTAAATGGACTGCAGCTCTCGATTACTACTCACATGGCAGTTTACTATAGATCATATTTTAACTGGTATGCACCCCGCTTAGAAATACTGGAGCAAGTATACAGTAGAAGCCTTCGATCTGATCTTGAAGAGCTGTATAAAGTCTATAGGGCGGCAGTGGCTTCGCTATTGTATAACAATGGTGAAGTTCCCAGCTCCGTCTTGGAATTGAGTACGGAAATTATGAGGCAAAATGCGGCGCAACTCATGAAGCGTGAGCACAATTCTTCTGTACCGTACCTCCGAGCCTCGTTCAATTTCTTAGACAGAAACTATATCGATCGTCCATACATCAGTCTAAAGGTGCTGCCGCTCTTTGGTGAAATGATTAAACTGTTGCGTGGCTCAGACTGCAACGAATGCATTTTGTGGTTAACTATTCAGGTTAGTGGGCTCATGGCAGCAGTAAAAGCACTCAATAATAAACCGCTCGACAAAGCGGAACTCGCTTGTCTCATTTACGCATTCAGAAGGGCCAGTGTGAGCATTAGAGAGTGTTCACGACTGATGGATCCTCGGTTTGTAATCCTGCGGCTTCCGCCGATACACTACTTTGAACCGTGTCTGTTCCTTATCGGGTTCTTATATTTGGTGTATCCTTACCGATCATATCTACCAAATCTTCCTGATATTGCTAATTTTGAGTTTATAAATCAAGTAAATTAATTCAGATCGTATAGCTATGAGTAAAGAGGTTGCTAAAGTTGCAAATCGATACTTGTATCTGAACTAGCGTTGGGGTAGCTTTAACCGCATGAATATTTCTGTACTCGATGAACGGCGCAACCGAGCGCTGATGGTTGCGAATGGCATATATAACTATCGGGGGTTGACCTTTAATATTCCCATCTTTTAAAAATTGCTCTAATTTTTATCTATTTCATTTAAGACACGTCTCAAATAATCTAATTTCAGGTATATAAATAAATACACGGGGTAACCCATTATGCAAGTAAAGAGAATAAATCTACTTACGGAGTATAATAGTATGAGCATTTTACTATTCACGCTCGCTCTTGCGTTCCCTGCATGCAGACCCGCGCATACGCAGTGGCTCTGTACAGCCTTCGGTGTACGATTTTATGCTGAATATCGCTGTACTGAGACGCCCACTGAGCTGCCTGGACTGCATTAATAAAAGTGTGACCAATACTTTTCTGTTTTGGATTATGCCCAATAAGGCCCCAGCAATAGACTAGAGCGGCCATTCAATATCTATGTATTATTAATAAATAGCCAATACGATTTTATTCGACCATTCAAGAATGAATACTCAACAATCATCGTTTCAGCTGCAGTATTTTAAATTCGAGGTTACAAATGATATGCTTGACGATATTCTAACAGCTATGGCAGCATTCATGACGGTGTACCACACGGCGTCCTCACGAAAATTTTCGGCTCCAAAGCAAACCGTACTCAATAATCTGGACATATACAAACAGTTGCAATATATCGCCGAGTCTGACTACCTTTCTAAGATCCTGATGAACAACAGCGACAAGGATCCCGATATAACTCGAAGAGATGCAGACCTATGTGCGGCTAGAAAGCAAAGCTTCTACAGGAAAAATGGCATCATCGATCTATTGCGAGTGCGCGAAGCGTACTCCAAACATGCAGCTGTGGAGTTAGCTAAGATTTGGCCTGTACTTCATGAAATTGCAAGCAGAGATGCGTACATATCGCGCTTGCTTAATGGGCTGCAACTAACGATTACCACACACATGACAATTTTCTATAGATCGTATTATTGGTGGTATGCTCCGAACTTAGATATTATAAAGCGTGCCTATACCAAAAATCTTCGAGATAATCTAGAAGAGCTGTATGCAGTTTACAGGGCGGGGGTGGCCGCATTATCGTACAGCCGGGGTGAAATACCTGATCCCGTTATGAAATTAAGTGCCCAAATCATAAAGCAAAATGCGGCGCAATATGTGAAGCGCGGGGATTCATTTTCATCGCCGCACGTCCAGACCTCACTTAGTATTTTAGATGAATACTATGTAAACCGGCCATACATCAGTCCAAACGTGCTGCCACTTTTTAATGAAATGATTGGAGCGCTAAGCGATTCGAACTGTGAGAAATGCGTCTTGTGGCTAGCCATTCAGCTCAGTGGACTTGTGGCAGCAGTCAAAATACTCAATAATAAGCCGCTCGACAAGACAGAACTTACCTGTCTCATTTATGCATTCAGAAAGGCCAGTATAAGCATCAGAGAGGTTTCACGGCTAATGGATCCCCGGTTTATAATTTTGAAGCTTCCACTGATATATTACTTTGAACCGTTTTTAATTATTATTGGTATATTATATATATTATATCCATATCGGGCTTATTTGCTTGATTTATCCTAATCCTGCTGTTCTGCTGCCTGAAATTAAGTAAATTTATTGAATTAATATGTGAGAATAAACGTGAATACTTACAATGATCATACCATTATACTCCCCAAAATTTTATTTGTCCTATAAATAATAGATGATAAGAGGCAACGCATTAGTGTTTATTCAGCCTAGATACGTCAATCTCAAATTTCTGGAAATGCCGCATGCGGTGCCGCTTATCATAATAGCTGGCCACGGTCTGCTCATCGAGGGCGTACTCACGCTTGAAAAGATCGGCTCTAAAATTAAAATTCCAGTCGGTGGTAAGGAAGATGCCGTGCTCCGCAACTATCTTGTGCGCATACTTCACAAATGCGTTGCCCATCCACCTTCGAACAGCCAGGTCCTTTCCAGCGAGAACCTGCAGTCCGGCCTTGTAATCAAACGCGGCGTTGGTTAACACACCGACAATGCCGGGCGGCTCAACGAATGTGCCGAGGTATTGGGGTAGCAGCGCAACAGTGAACGGCCGCAGCTGCAGGATGTACGCGCGCACCGCTCTGTCAGTTGTGGCAGCCAGCAGGAACTGCGCGATGACGTTGGCTGGGATCTGAATCAGTTCTGATCCAACGATCTGCTCGATGGCTTCATTCAGAGACATGGTCTGGCTGCCCGCAGCAGGCAACCGTGCCTCACTAAGCTCCTCGGCCAGGCTTGTGCAGCTTCTCGCTGTTACTAGAGCACGCGTTGGATGGAAATGCGCGCTTTCGCTTCCGAGCGGCGCGAAGATGCGACCCTGCTTGCCGCGTTCTGTCTGCTTCTGGTAGTCCTCAACCCAGTATGAATCTGCGTTGCAGTAGTTCTGTGCGGCAGTCCAGGCCTGGGCATCATCAGAGTTCACGCCGCAGATGGACTTGAGCGCGCGCTCTACTTCGGCCCACCGCCCCTCGGCCCATTCCGTCCACGACTCGGGATACGCTAGCTGCAGGTCTTTAACGCTCTGGGGACAGGCGCCTATCGCCTTGAGCAGCAGCGAGAGGCGGTAGAAGCTTGTGTGTCGGCTTGCGGCTGGGAAGTACACGTTCTGCACTGCACTCAGGCCACCCGATGGCAGGCATGCCTTGAAGCTGTGCAGATCGAGGACCTCGCTGCATGCTTTAGCCACGATGCCCGGGAAGTCAGTGGCGTACCGGGCAAAATGGGCCATCATGTCTGTTGGTGCAGCGAACTCTCTGGCGCCCATCTCCTCGACCAATCTAAGAATGGCAATCGCGGCCCTGTCCTTAACGCCGCCTGATCGCCCGCAGGTCTGTTCGTCGAATCTCCTGCCGCTGAGCAGCGGCGCTACGCTCTGCAGCCTCTCAGCCGCCCGCCAGTAGAGATTGCCGTTGCGCAGGTTGAGCACGAAAACCGAGTCACCGCAGACCTCGCAAATGGCGCCTATGCTGAATAGCTCGGCCGCCGTGGCAATGCTATCCGGGAGCGATAGCGAAAGCGCCAACCGCAGTCGCTCGCGCAGGATCCGCATCGACGTGTTCTGTTCGCCGAAGCGCTGGAGAGCCTCGATAATGCTCTGTCTGAGCTCCTCGCTGCAGCAGCCATGCACCGCGTACTGTAGATAGCAGACATCGAGAACCACGACCAGCGCGTGCTGGGCCGTCGTGTACGAACTGTACCGCCGCTGCGCAAGCCGCGCAGTATCACGAGTATCGTAGTCGCCCCAGCACAGAGCCACATCGATATTCACACACGAAAGGGTAACGCTGTTGTGCTGCTCGGCACACGGCCCGTCGATGCAGATTTCACCCTGGATGGTCAAATCAAACTCACCGGTGTTGCAAAAGCTCTTCTTGCGGCTGACCTGATTTTTGATTACTGCCCATTCACCAAGAATCGTGCCTACTGCGGCAACCGCATCCTCGTGGATGTGCTGCCACAGCCTCCCGCGGAAAATCTGCACGAAAAACGTCTTCAGGTTGCTGAGCTTCCCGTGCATCACTACGCCCGTTGGCGCGAGCTGCTCCTGGTAGCCCATGTACACCCGGGCCCGGTTCAGGACGGGTGACCACCAGAGCACGAAGCGGCGGTTTGGGATGGTGCTGAGCCCCTGCTTTTGCGCGCGCGTGGAGACTCGGCAATCGGGCGCTGCCCATATGGCCTGCAGGCTCTCCACCTTCAGCACGTTCAGCGAGCGGAACAGCGTATGCTCCAGTATCCTATCAGCACCGCCGAAGCACGCGGCTACATCCGTTCGCTCGGAGCTCAGATATTTGAAAAACGCTGGGCCGTAGCGCCGCGGAGTCTTAAGCGTAGTGTGACCGGCTAGAGCATTTCTAAAGCTCTGGCACTTCAACACTTTGCTGTCACGGTCAAAAGAGCCCGCATGATCTGTCGGATCGCCGCGTGCCATCAAGTCACCCCAGGACCTGAAGTGCTCGGTTATGCTCGGCAGGACTGGGCCATCGCCGCGCACCGGGCATATGTTCAGCATCCCAAGCCCGCCGAGTTCCGTGGGTGCGTAGAAGAGCATTGGGGGGAAGCGCCGCGGCATGCGGCTGTTAATCGCTTTTTTGATGGCAGTCTTGACCTTCTCCTCGCACTCCTGCAGCGGCTGCAGATCGAGCGCCTCGCGGAACCGCGCGACGTGCTCGAGCACAAGGGCGTTCCACCGCTGCACGAGCCGTATGAAACTGGAGCCGGTGCTCCTATGCACGAGCCCTCTGGTTTGAATGCAGAAAGCATGTCGAGCGCTCTGGTCTACTGAGATGCGGGCGTATCTGTACTCGCCGCTTACCCGCGCAATTACAAAGGCGTTGGGCGACGATTCGCGCGCCATCTGAACGCTGAGGTCGCCCACACGGAACGCATGCGGCTGGAACGATACGGAGACGAAGCCTATGCATCCGCAAGATGGCGGCAGCCGCGTCCGAACGCCTGTTATAAACTCGTCCTTGCCTTCATCTCCAGGGCCGAGCATGTAGAAGCTCTGGTTGTAGAGCAATAGCACCGCTCCAGGCCGGAAGGCGACCAGGTCTAGCACGAGCAGCCAGAAGGCACAGATAAAGGATGATAATTCTAGTCCGCTTATGACGCCGAACGCGTTGGTCAGCTCCATGTCCTTGTAGGTCAGCTTGCAGCTGAGGCGGCTAACCATGTAGTCCACGAGAATCGGATCAACGACGAGCTTGAGGAGTTTGCCGAGGAGCGTTAGGTCGATGCGCTTCAGCAACCCGTGGTATTCAAAATGGTAGAGACCGCCGCCGCTCGCTGCAGCCCTTGCGCACAGCTCCTGGGCGATCTCAGCCTCGGACGTGTCCTTCAAACGGAAGTGGGGCGGAAAGAGGCCCTGCCGATCGGCCTCGTACCAAAGATACGTGTCCAGATACGCATCGGTGATGCGCTCCTCTATGTCGACTTTATAATAGCAGGTGTAGCGCGTGTCGGCCTTCATACGCACCTCGATGCTTTGAAAGGTGCGCTTGCAGATCAGATCCTTCCTGATCCTCGCAGCGAGCTCGGTGCTGCAGGCACTGTCGATGAGCTCAGCTTCATCGCGACTGCAATGGCGCTTGAGCCTGCCGAGCGCGCCTTTGAGCATCCCAGCGTCGACCTCCTGCGGGAAGCACACGCGAAGAGCATCGCCAGCAGCTCTCCGATCACCAATGTAGCGGCGCATGCTGGCGTAGATAGCCACGGCGTGCTCGACTTTCAAACTCGGAGAAGCCAGGTAGTTGAGCTGGCGTACGCGCTCATTTTTTAGATACAGGCGCAGTACCTTGCTGATCTGCCGCCGCCTGTCGACTTTCTTCTTTTTTAGCGGCGCGGTGGCCTCCCGGATGTACTGCTCCGCCTTGAGCGCGCAGTACTTCTCAATCAGCTGGTTGGCGCGCTCGATGTCGGCCTCGCTGCAATCCGCTTCCTGCGCGATTCTATACGGCACATCTGCCTTCCAGCAGCGCCAGCGCTCATTGAAGTGCTGTAGAACGCGTGGGTTGGCACCGACTTCCGCCTTCAGCTGCCTTTTGATGGCGATGTCGAAGTTGGAGTCAACGCGCTGCACTGTGCTTTTGAGGTCGCGGGCAGCGCGTCCGTTTTCCACCCTGTCGACCAGGTTCGACAGACAGCGCTCGAGAAAGGGGATGTAGCCGCGGTACATGGCACACCACACGCGCCACTGCGGGGCCCACACGCTGTCGTTCCTGGGCAGCTGCTTTGCAAGCTTGATCTGCCGCGCGATCTTGTACTTGTAACGGTACATCCCCGTCAGGATCCCGACATTGCAGAAAATGTACTTCAGCGAGCAGCATAGGTCGCCGGCGCTCATGCCGCCGCGCCGGTGCTCCGCAAATGCATCGCACACGTACTTGAGCAGCTTGGCCATGTCGGCGACGAGCCGCACCGAGAGGCCGAGGCGCGAGCGCTTGCGCTCTTTGGTGGCCAGCGCGCGGTTGGGATAGATATTAAAGTTGTCGTCGATGCTCATGTAGCTCAGCTTCTTAACGTAAAGCAGCCGTCGGATGAGCCCGCGAATCTGCTCGAGTGCAACCAGAACGGCGTCCGTCCATTCCATCTCTGTTTTCTCGAAGTGCTCGGACTTGTAAAGCTCCTTGACTATGCCCGGGCGCTGGAAGCGACGCTCTCCTTTGCTGTTTCGCCGCGCCCGACGACTGCTAATCCGCTTGAGCGTCGACTCCTTCTTGTAGAGCACAATATCGAGGGGGCGGCGGACCTTGTTGCTGGGCCCGTAGAGATAGCTCTGCAGCTCTGTGCTCGCGGATCTATGAATGCGGTCGGACGCTCTGCGCGCCGCCGCATCAAAAACATTCCGTGCCTTACCCTGCAGAGCGGTACGGCTCGGACTTCTACCTACAGCTCTGGACTGGATGGGCGCTCCAGCGTCCCTACCATCGAGATCCTCCCTAACTGCTGTGAAGAGGCGGTGGCCAGCGCTATCGCGGCCCTGCTCAATTCTGCCACTCTGGGTTGGATCAGAATTTTGCTCTGCCGCCGGCTTGGATGTAAAATCACTGGCAACGCGGTCCAGCTGCTCTACCCGCACTCGGCCCCTCGCCGTGTCTTTCACATAGCTCCATCGCTTTCGGTACGCGCGCTCTGAAATTTTGTAGCGATCAACCACGAAGGATATGCTCCCGTCGCAGTGGTACACGACATCGACGTATTTTTCGGCCTGCCACGGCATCGGGATGCTCGATAGGGCGTAGAAGAGCGTATGCGGAACCAGTCGCAGCGGACCAAGCGCGCGGCATGGGCCCTTCGCGACGAGCTTCAACACCTCGGGTGGCTGCGCGTATTTCATACAGGGCAGGGCGCAGTCTAAATTTATTTCAGCATTTTTACCATACAACAATCCAGCAAACACCCCGCGTATCGCGAATATCGAAAAGGTAGTAAAAAATACCAAGCACTTTAATTAACATTGCTTTTCTACGAGAGCATCGATCTGCTGCTGGAAGTACTTCCCCATCCTGGAGCGCCGCTTCTTCAGCGACGGCGTGATGAGGTCGCCGCCCTCCAGGTTCAGGAAGGCCTCGTGGGTCGTTATCACATACTGCGGTATCTCGTACTTGGCCATCTCCTTGCTCGCCACCGCTTCGTTGCCGCGGCGGTTGATCTCCTCGACGATCTGCTCGTGCGAGGCGCTCTCGGGGCACACCACCACGGCGACGAGGTAGTCGGAGAACTTGGTGTTGGTCACGAACATGTCATCGATAATGCCGCCGACGAGGCAGTTCTCCACCTTCTCGGGGATGATGTACTCGCCGAAGCTGGTCTTGAACATCTCCTTGACGCGGCCGATGATGTAAAAAGAGCCGTTCTTGACGCGCGCAACGTCGCCGGTCTTGAGCCAGCCGTCCTCCGTAAAAACCTCCTTGGTCTCCTTCGGCTTCTTGTAGTACCCGCTCGTCACGGAAAGCCCCTTCATCAGCAGCTGGCCGACGTCGTCGCCCTCGTAGCCCTCCACCGGCGCCAGCTTGAAGCAGACAGACGGGAACGGGATCCCCACCGTCTCGGTATCCACGGAGTCCAGCGGGTCCACTATGTTGGCCGCGAGGCCCTCGGTCTGCCCGTACCCCTGGAAAATCTTCATAGAGAGCACCGCCTCGATGTACTCCAGCACCGACGGGTGCAGAGAGGCGCCGCCGCAGAGCGAGTGCGAGAGGCGGCCGCCAAACTCGGCGGCGACCTTGTTGAATATCAGTTTATCGAGCAGCCAGTTCTTGTACACGCCCTTGCGCTGCCGGTAGATCTTGAAGCGCAGCGCCAGACCGAACAGCGTACGCACTACGACGTTCTTCTTCGCAACGGTCGCCTTGATCTTCTCCATGAAGATGTTGAGCACGCGCGGGACGGTCACGATGAAGGTCGGCTTGGCGATCTTCATGTCCTCCTGCAGCAGCTTCGGGTTCCCGCGGTAGAACACAACTTTGGCAAGGGACGCCCAGGCAAGGCAGAAGCAGATGCGCTCGAGCACGTGCGGGAGCGGCAGGTACGATAGGTAAACATGCTCCCGCTTGTAAATCACGTACGTCTTCATATCGTTGGTCTCGACGAACGCCGTGATAGCACTTACGAAGTTCGAATGCGAGAGGATCACGCCCTTCGGGTTGCCCGACGTGCCGCTCGTGTAGCAGATCGAGGCCGTGTCGCCGGCGGCGGGCTCGGGCCGCGAGGGCTCGAAGTCCTGCGCGGACTCCGCGAGGATGTCGCTGAGGAGGTGCGCCTTGATCCCGAGCTTGCCGAAATCGGCAGCGAGGCTGCTGTCCTCGTCCATGAGAACGACGTGCTTCAGGCCGAAGGCGCGCCCATCGAGCACGCTTTTGAGGAGCGAGTGGCCCTTCTCGGCAGAGGTGACCAGCACCTCAAGCTCGGTCTCCGCCAGGATCGACGCGATGGCCTCGGGCGTGAACGTCGAGTAGATCGGGCAGTTGCAGCAGCCAACCGTGTAGGCGGCGTACTCGGCCATCACCCACTCCATCCGGTTGACGGAGTAGAGCCCGACTATCCCGCGGTCGGCGGTGATGCCCTCCAGGAACTTGGCCAGCTTGCGCACATCGGCGTACATCTCGCCGTAGGTCCGATAGACCACAGCATTGTCCTTGATCGACCCGAGCCACTCGACGTCGGCATGCTCGCGCACCTTGTTGTGGAGTATCTGCAGCAGTGTCTGCGAGCCGTCGGGCATCTCTTTCTTGGCGTTGGGGTACCTTTTGCTCATATACACCCCGTTTTCCTCCTTAACTCTGCGGTCCATTGGGGTGTTAGGCTCTGCTAAATTTTTACATCTTGTGACATCAGTTGCCATAATTGGCAAGAGACATGCAGTTGGCCATGGGCGTCTATAGCGCATGCTATCACCGCTTGTGCGTGCTGTCTGAGAATTATCAAAAATGGTGTGCGTTTGTAAAGCGAGCCGGCAGTATGATACTATGGTATATTGTGTATTATTTCTATGCTGTTAGCTATCCCAGCTCTATTTTAGCAGTATTAATCGTGTTTAAACAGCCACTCCACTACTGCGTGACACAGATCAGTAAAACTGATGGCTTTAGTTCTAGAACAAAACTATTGACGCAAAGCACTTTTGTTGAAGGCTTTCTCTCTTCATACACAGGTAATAGCATAGATAGTGCCGATTTAGAAGCAATGACCAGAATATAAGCTGACACTTAAATACTTTTGTAAGATTCAAGCGCTATACTCGCCTGGTCCAAATTGCTCTACAATAGCAAATGCGGTGTCAGAGTGCCGCCTAGTGTTACAGTAAGCTTATCAAAGTGAACTGAATTTATTTGGCAGGCCTTAAAGCGAGACCGTAGCGCAATAGCTGGCAGCCACGGCACCTCATATGATCGCCATGTGGTTGTACAAGACACTGCGCACCGCAACTAGCGTATCAGGATCCTGTGCGTCCACGCAGACAGAGCCGTTGTTAAAGGTGATGCGGCACTGGCGGCCCACCAGAAGCGCGTCTGCATGCGCCTCGACCTTGAAACCGCTCTCTATAAACGCCTTCTTCAGCCGCAGCATACCGAGCATGCCTATCGCAACGGGCCCACAGGCAGCATCGCCAACGGCCACCACCTTCCCCTCGCGCCGCGCGCTGAACTTCGCGACGCGCTTGCCGCAGAGATTCCGGTACTTCAGCGCAAAGACCTCCTCGGCCAGCGCGAGCTTGCGGATGCCGCTGCTGGACCCGAACCCGACCGGCGCATCGCAGAAAAGCACGCGCGTCGTCTCCGCGGAGCCACCGAACGTAGCGAAGTAGAAACTCGCATTCTCGCGGTTGTCATTCACGATAACAAGCTGCTGCGGGCCGAGGCCGTCGATGGTGTTCTTGCTCGACCTGAAGTCGCTGATGCCCTCCATGCTCAGCTCCTCGATCGCGAGCGCGGGCTCGATCCCGTCCTGGACAAGCGTGTGCGTCTCTACCTCCTCGAAAACGGCGGCCGGGGCGCTCTGGACCGGCTGCTCGGTCTTCTGCTCGAAGCTGAGCGGGAAGATCTCGCCGTAGTCGGTGTTGTAGATCTTCCTGCGGCGCTGCGGAAAGAGCACGCGCTGGTGCCTCCCCGTGACAAAAATCGCATCGGCCGTCTGGGACCAGTGCGCGTTGTCCTCGCTGTCCTCCGGCGCGAGGTGGTCTACGCCGCTGGGCATCGCCTTGGGGAGCGGCTTCTCCACGGTGGTGTAAGCGAACTTGTATGCCTTGAGCTGCGCGGGCTGGAAGAGCGACGCAGCGCGGTTGACAAGCAGCAGCAGGTTCTTCGGTGCGTTGTATCTGTGCACCACAGTCCCCAGGTAGGCGTCTTTGAAGTCCTCGGTGATCACCACGATTATCTTGTGGCTGCCGATGTCGTCGATCCGCCCGAAGCTGATGGTCGCGTCGGCAAAAATGTCGCTGGTCCCCGCGCTCGCCCACTCGA
Source organism: Pancytospora philotis (assembly GCA_023647555.1). Lineage (NCBI taxonomy): Eukaryota > Fungi > Microsporidia > Pancytospora > Pancytospora philotis. The sequence continues at coordinate 121,261 of JALRLY010000274.1, forward strand.
GCATCGACTTGGCACGGTCGGTGCAGAGCTTGCCGTACTTCGAGACCACAACCACGTCCGCGTTCGCGATCATCGACAGCAGCTCCATCAGCCGCGAGAAGCGCACAGCAATGATCACGCGGCCCTTGCACTGCTTGATGGTCTGCAGCAGCGCCTCCGCGCGGCTCTTGAGCGTGTACGGCCGGGCCGTGCTGTAGGCGCTGTTCGTGACGAGCGCGTCGGCGCCCCGCAGCAGCTTGCTGTCGAGCCCGCTGAGGTAGTTCTCGCAGCGCTGGTTGAAGTCGTAGCACACCACGACGGACTGCAGCTCGAGCGAGATCCGGAACGCGCTGTTGCCGACGCAGTGCCCCGCGTTGTACGCACAGACCGCCAGCGCGCCGATCTTGAACGGCTGCGAGTATTTGATCTGCTCGGGCTCGAACTCGCACAGGACCTCGCGGCCGCCGAACTGGCGCGCCTTTTCGGCGATGTCCGCCAGCATGATCTTGCCGAGGATCGCCGTGGGCACGGTGCAGCATATGCGCTGCGCGGGGAAGAGCCCGACGGCGCCCAGATGGCCTATGTTGAACGAGGTGATGAGGATGCAGTCGGCGCTGCGGATGGTCTCAAGGCAGCCGTCGTAGATGCTGTAGTCGAAGTCCTCGCCGATCCCGCAGTCGATCACGATCCTGCAGCCCTCGGCCTCCAGAAGGTGGCAGAAGATCCCCCTGCCTGTCTCGACCAGCGGTGTAAGCTTGAATGCATGGCCCATCGCGTCGGGGGCCCATGCGGCAAATTCTTATCGCGGTCCGAGCGCCAAAAATTTGGGCGCAGAACCGGCTCGCATCCAGTGCGCTCCTGCACGAGTGATGGATAGCAATGTTTGGCAGCAACTTAGAGAGGATTAAGTACAGAGAATACATACGTGGGTTTTTGAAGCTAAGCGCAGCAACTACTGAGAATGCAGTAGCCGATGGGATTCAGGCTGCACCTACGAAAAGCTGCGACTTAATGACGGCTATTAATTTATGATGCACGGAGAGATTTGTTGCCCCAATGCTCGAGAACAGCATCAGGGGCCAGAGAAGATCAACACGGAGCCGCACAATCTGCGTAGACCCGGCAGACCTAGGCCATACCATAAGCAGGCTCGAGAAGACAAACACAGCGCGCACCGAGCCTGGCCCCGATGTCCCGGTGAAACCGGGCCTTTCAGAGCGCGTTGGAGAAACAGAAAATACGAAGAGCACATTCTACCAGCCCGCCAAGCGCTGCAGCATCGTGGAAAACGGCGCCGCGCCCGGCTCGCTCGAGATAAACTCATTCGGCTTCAAAAGCGTGCGCGACTACGTGCAGACTCTAGAGAACAAGCCGCAGCAGCGGGCAACCAGCCGTTCGGCGTACATACGCGAAGAGACGCGCGACTACAACTTCCGCGATCTGATCCAGGCCTTCCAGACCATAGACAGCAGGCGCGAGAGGGCCGAGGACACGGACACGGACGTGCTCAAGAAGTTCCGTTACTGCGAGCGGCCATCGCCCGTTGAGGCATCGCTGCGGCAGGGAGAGCCGCGGATGGACCCCCGCAGCAGCATTGCCATGGCTGACATTGAGCGCAGCACAGGATCGCCCAAGCTGCCCGGTGGCTCTGTGTTCCGCAGTGCGCCGGCGCCACCAGGCAGCAAGCACTAGAATGCTCATTAAATGCATGCGGTTTATCTTTCTAAGCTTTGTACAGTGATGCTACGCGTTTGCGCAGAGCGTAAAGCATTGTTGTGTTTAATTAGTTGTTTGCGAATGCTAAAGCATGGCATTTTAATCAGTATGAATGCAAGATGCATGCCAATACGCAGTTGCTCTTGCTGCCCGCTGCTTCGCGCGCCACGCGCATGTATCCACGTGTGCCGTGATTTGGCGCGGTGGCGCTTACGTATTTTTATTAAATGCGTGCATAAAATGCAGCCAGCCGCGAAATACTCATCGTAAACGATATTTCGCTATAAAATGGCAGAGAATTGCCTGCCACATTAATATGGCGCAGTTAAACCGTTTGCGATAATAAACAGCATATTTTTGAATTTCTACAAAATCGCGCAGATTCATAAGCAATTGTAAGCACCAAATAGCCGTGCCTGTATGTGCCAACTGCATACACATTGTTAGTACCCCCGCAGTCGCTTAGATGAGCCGACCCGCGGCCGTGTTTAGCCCGTAAAAATTTTCCTTTTCCCTGACAAACGAAAACAGAACGATGGAGTGCAGATAAGCGAAAGTATTACAGATGCAGCAGGAATACATGCGCAATGCATTTATTTGCACATACGCACGCGACCCCCGTGGCGCGCTTCCCGCAAATTTTTGTATAAATACTAAAATTTTCCAAAACCCATGGCGGTGCTCATTTCGCTCGCGAACTACCCCACGCTCATCCGCGGGTACATCGAGGAGGCGCAGCTCAAGTACGTGAACGCGAACCAGGTGCTGGCGCGCATCTCGGACGGCCTGGCTGCGAATATGACGGGCTACGAGCTGTCCAGGTACTGCAGCGAGGTCGTGGCGGCCATGACGACGCAGCACTCGGACTACGGGCGCCTGGCCTCGATTATACTCGTCTCCTACCACATGAACGCCACGCGGGACACGTTCTCGGAGAAGATCCAGATGCTGATGGAGAGCAACCGGAATCTGAACCCCGAGCTTTACGCGATCGTGATGGAGCACAGCGCCACGATCGATGCCATGATAGACTACGCGCGCGACTACCGGCTCTCCTACTTCGCGTACAATTCGATGATCCGCTCGTACATGCTGCGGATCGACGACGAGCCCGTCGAGCGCGTGCAGGATGTCTACATGCGCACGGCCATCCAGCTGTGCCGCGGCAACCTGGCGGCGGTCAGGGAGACGTACGACCTGATATCGCTCGGCTACTACACACACGCGACGCCGACGCTCTTCAACGCGATGCTGCGCCAGAACCAGCTGGCGTCGTGCTTCCTGCTCACCGTGAAGGGCGACAGCATCCCCGAGATTTTCGAGAGCATCCGCGACTGCGCGGTCGTTTCCAAGCACAATGGCGGCATCGGGATCAACCTGCACGAGATCCGGTGCGAGGGCTCGCCGATCGTCACGTGCGGCGGGCACTCCAAGGGCATCGTGCCCATAATGCGGATCATCAACGAGACGATGCAGTACGTGAACCACGGCGGCTTCAAGCGCAACAGCAACGTCGCGTTCTACCTCGAGCCCTGGCACAAGGACATCCTGGCGTTCCTCGATGTGCGCAAGAACACGGGCGCCGAGCACATGCGCGCGCGCGAGGTGTTCACCGCGATATGGATGAACGACCTTTTCATGGAGCGCGTGGAGCAGAACGGCGAGTGGTCGCTGTTCGACCCGAAGCTGGTCCCTGGGCTGCACGACACGTGGGGCGAGGAGTTTTGTAAATTATATGTGAAGTACGAGCACTCCGTGTCGCGCGATGTGATCAACGCGCAGGACCTGTGGAAGCAGATCGTCATCGCGCAGATCGAGACGGGCACGCCGTACATCGTGTACAAGGACACGTGCAACCGGCTGAGCAACCAGTCGCACCTCGGGACCATCAAATGCAGCAACCTGTGCGCCGAGATCATCGAGTACAGCAGCAAGGAGGAGACGGCCGTGTGCAACCTCGCGTCGGTGTGCCTGCCGCAGTTCGTGCGCGACGGCGACTTCGATCTCCAGCGCCTCAGGTCGGTCGTGCACACGATCGTGCGCAACCTGAACGCCGCCATCGACTGCTCGTTCTATCCCACGCCGGAGGCGCGCACCTCCAACACAAGGCACCGGCCCGTCGGGATCGGCGTGCAGGGGCTGGCCGATGCGTTCATACGGCTGCGCCTGCCGTACGACTCAAACGGTGCGCAGCGGCTGAACAAGCTCATATTCGAGACGATGTACTACGCGGCGATCGAGGCGTCCGTGGACCAGGCGGTCCAGTTCGGGCCGCACGAGTCGTTCATGGGCTCGAAGCTGCAGCGCGGGATCTTCCAGTGGGAGCTGACCAGCGCCAAGCCGTCGGGCCTGTGGGACTGGGAGGAGCTGCGCCGACGCGTGCAGCAGCACGGCACGCGGAACAGCCTCTTCATCGCGCTGATGCCCACCGCCGGGACGTCGCAGCTGTTCGGGAACACCGAGTGCTTCGAGCCGATCACCTCCAACCTCTTTGCGCGGCGCACGATCGCCGGCGAGTTCCAGGTCGTCAACAACTCGCTGATGGCCGATCTCATGGAGCTCGGGCTGTGGTCCAACGAGATGCGCCAGCTGATCATCGAGTACGAGGGCTCGATCCAGGCGATCCCTGCGATACCCGACCATCTGAAGGCGCTCTACAAGACGGTCTGGGAGATCAAGATGAAGAGCGTCGTCGATCTCGCTGCGGGCCGCCAGCCGTACGTCGACCAGTCGCAGTCGCTCAACATCTTCATGGAGCAGCCCACGTACGCGAAGGTCTCCTCCATGCACTTCTACGGCTGGCGCGCGGGCCTCAAGACCGGGCTCTACTACCTCCGCTCCAAGCCGATTTCCAGTGCGATCAAGTACACCGTCGATCCTGAGATCATACAGAGGGCGCTGAGCTCCCTCCAGGACATAGAGTCGTCCAAGGACGATCACGAGAATAAGTTGAACAGCTGTGCGTCGTGCTCCTGCTAAGTAAATTTATTGCTACATGTGTTGTTATGTGAGGTTCATATTTTATTGGGTGATTGGCTATAGTTAAGAGACTTAGCTTTTGTAGTATCCTGTGCATATGGTTATTTTGTGCAGAATCACGTACTTAGAATGTATTTTGTTAGCACTTGACACATGGTTCAAGCTGTTTTCACAGCAGCCACTAGACAGCGTACTACGCCGTACTTGCGCCTTATAAAGTTTGCTCAACCAGCCGCTGCGATAAGCGCTCGAAATTTTTAGCCCATGCGGCCAATAAAGCGGGAGTACGCAGACGAGAGGGTGGATTTTGTGTTCCTGATCGAGCAGTGGCGCATGCTCACGGCGGATGAATACGCCGCGAAGCAGCTGGCGCAGCCGTACGCGCGGTATCAGGAGGTGTACTACCAGCGGCGCATCGCGGAGGTGTACGGCGCCTACAAGGACGCGGCCTGGTTCAGCGAGCGGTACCTCTCGGAGGGCGAGCGCGCAGAGCAGCCCAGGCCAGAGCAGCCGCCGTCCGTATACGTGGTGGTGGAGAGCGTGTCGGAGAGGATGGCGGTGCCCGAGATACACAAATGCTTTGGCAGCAGTGCCGATGTGCTCGCGACGTTCATCGAGCAGAAGGGCATGCAGGCGCAGTACAAGCGGGACGTTTACCTGCAGATGGCTGCGGATTGCGATGTGGAGGCTTTCATCGGCGCCATCGGCGAGCAGTACCGGGCCTACGCCATAGACCTGAACAGCCTGCCAATGGAGGACCTTTACACGGGCAGCCTCGAGGAGGCCAGGGCGGTGTACCGCGCGCTGTGCCGGCTCCAGCGGTGCGGCCTAGATGCGGCCGCCGGCATGGCAAGCACCGGCGAGGTCGTGAAGGCGCTCCAGGACGACTTTTTCTACTGCCTGACCTGTGCGCGGAAGTACGACAGCTACGTCGCAATGCGCCACGTCTGCAGCACGCACCGCGCGGACAGCCTGAATGCGCGAGCTGTTAAGCTGCTCACAGCGCCGAAGGACTTCAGCAAGGTGTACTACCCGTACGAGGCGCGCGACATCGACAGAAACCTCATCCGCCTGTCCGGCTCCGACTTCAAATGCGCGCTCTGCTCCAAGACATTCGAGGGGATCGACTGCATCACGAACCACCTCGTCTCGCGGCACCCGTCGGTTCTCGAGGAGACGGACAGGAACAAGCGCAGTTTTTACAGGTTTGTCGATGGCATCGACTGCTTTGCGCTTGCGCTCCTCGAGGGCACATGCGACAAGCGGCTCCCGCACTGGATCAGCGGCCCGGACAACGGAGGCAAGGTGGTCTACGACTTCCCGCACCTTTTTTCGGGGGAAATCGTGCTCGAGTGAGGGTGTGTAGAAGCGCACTGGCCGGGGCTTGTTTGCATCGCAACCCTCCCGATGAGGTTGTTTCGGCTGCTTACATGATTTTGTCGTACCTGCTCAGCCGCCCATGTTTGCCGCGGTGGCAGATTTTGTGACATCAGTGGATGCGTTCACGATGACTGTATTTCTGCGGTATGTGCGTAAGGAATTCTTCGGCGGAGTTGCGGAATGCTGCGAGGCTTCCAGCTAGTAAATTTCTTAGGATGTCTGTCTCATCGTTTGTGGCATGTGCTATGCCTGAAACCTTGCAGATTATATTGTGCGTTGCACGCCAAGCTTTAGTGTGCCTGTTATAAATAAACTGTGCCGTGTCGGCAACAGCTCATGATGGAGCGAACGCAGTCAAGCCACTGATCCAAGAGCGGTAGCTAGAGAATTTACTAAATTATGTCTGGCATACAGTACCGTTATATTGCAACCCTGCCCACGCTGGTAGCATTGCAAAGCGTAATTCTATCGCGTATCTACGTGTATGCGCCTGATACTGATTATATTGTGTAAGGGATGTGATAGTTGATCAAAATACATTATGTGATATCATTCTGATCATCTCAATAAAAAGCGGTTCTATTCATCATAGAATGATAAATATCACAATCACTCATCATTAGGTCTATAGCAGTGCTACTAGGCCATTGCATTCTGTGCATTCTCGATACCGTGCGCATGACTATTGTTTACTTCTCTGTCTGTTCCTCATTTGCGTTTTTTTGCTGCCCGCTTCATCTGCTGGCTGCTGCGCGTATTACGTAATTTGATAATGAAACCCAAACAAAGACTGTTTGTTGTTTGTGTCATGCTAAATGCGTCCCGGCCCGCAGCAGCGTCCCCGCATGCGGTGCTGCGCCGCCACTCACTCGCTGCAAAATTTCCGCACAGCAGCCCGCCAATATTCAGTGATCATACACGTTGATGGAATTCTGGCCCATCAGAACTCGCCTGGCTGCTGCTGGGCCCCTCGCTTTCATTAAATAAAGGGGGATCAGCCGACCTATGCCGGGCCGCCGAGCCTCTTCATCAAAAAATTTTTCCACCCTCATGGAGGACACTGCAAAATACAATAGCAATACTGAGAATATGGTCATACTGCTGTGCGACTGCTACGGCGCCGGCAGCGGGCAGGAGCACGCGGACGCGCAGGAAATAGCGCTGCAGACGGTGGGCGGCATGCGCCTCATCGACGCGGTGCTCTGCAACCTGGCGCAGCAGAGCTTCAGCAACGTGATGATCTGCGGGCGGCGGCTCGAGCGGCTCGCCAGGTACCTGGGCGCGAGCTGCCACGCGGCGGCGATGAAGTTCAGCATGCTGCGCACGTACGGCGAGACGATTGGCGACGCGATCCGCGAGATTGACAGCTCCGGCGTTGTGTTGCGGGACGCGGTGTTGATGCAGGTCAACACATACACAAATGTAAATCTGAACGAGCTGCTGCGGCGGCACAGGGAGGCGTCGCCGACGAACCTGATGACGCTGTACGTGCAGGACAACGACGAGAGCAAGAGCGCGGCCTGCGTGTACGGCACTGTGGGGAACGATGTTGTTTTCTACCAGGGCTTCCAGAGCGAGGACGACGACGAGGTCGACGCCGAGGGCATCTTTGGCGCGCTCCCCGAGAACCCGAGCATCGTCCTGGACATGAACAGCACGTCGCCTCCCGTCGCTGTGCTCTCGGACATCGGCATCGCTGTCTTTTCTGACAACTTCGATTACCAGACGGTCGGGGATTTCATTTCCGGCGTGATCGCTTCGCGGCTCTACGACAACAAGATTCAGGTGTACAGGGACACGGACCTGGCGGCCGACGGGCGGTGTAGGAGCAAGGACAAAGCTGTCGACCAGTGCATGGAGCTGCTCGCCAGCCATGGGAAGCCGGGGTGTCCCGACTCGTACAGCCGCGTGATCGCCACCCGGCAGGACTACGCGGCCTTCCTGGGCGACTGGGAGCAGGGCGCCGCGGGGCTGGACGCGGGCCGCCTCAGTGCTGCGTTCAGCAAGATGAAGGCCTGCCAGGCGGCGAGCGACTACCGCGGCCAGGGCATCACCGAGATCGCGCCGAACAAGTCCTCGGCCTTCACGCTCCGCGAGGAGATCGTGGTCGGGTACTTCGGCGAGGGCGTGTACGGCGACTACGGAAGTGGCGTCTTTGAGGTTGGGCTCCCGCCCTCCTCCCTCGAGATTAGCGTGGAAGATTCTGCGGACATGGACGACAACAACGAAAGCGCGAACGAATCCTTCTTCAGCAATATTTACTGCTTGCTGCATAAGCATGTCACAACAGCTGGGCTCTACAACACAGACATGAGCGAAGTGTACAAGCAGATAAGCTTGCTGAGGATCGTTTGGAACGCCTCGAAGACCGAGATCATCGAGGCGTTCGGCTTCTTCCTGGTCGACATGCTCGATCTCCAGAACCTGGAGGCGTCCATTTCGAAGGCCAGTGCGTTCTTCCAGATTCTGAAGCAGTGCGTGGTCGATCGGGGGGACGAGGAGCTCCTCATCGATGTCATATACGGCAACGTCCACCACATGCACGCGGATCTCAAGGTCCAGATTCTGTTCAACTACGGCTTCCTGCTGGTGCAGGATGAAATCATTGACAAGTCTGTGATCAAGAAGTACAACAAGCTGTACAAAGCCGGCAAGTTCTAGTCGCTACACAAGTAAATAGAAGTGCCACACGTGTTTTTTATTATTTTTATAGCTTATGGGCGTATTAGACTTGTTGCTCATGGGCTGGGTAGTGAGTAATATGGTATTTTTTATCTTTGAGCATTTTTGTATTGCTACACATTTTGTATTGCTATGCAGCTGGACGGTGTGACAAGCCACAGTTTAAATGAAATCTTGTAAATTTAATGGGTTAATTAATAGCTTAATTGATCAAGCATCTGAATAGCTCTACATAGGCTGTGCTTGCATCCCGCCGCCTGTCCTCACTGCTCTGCCCCCCGCGCGCAATATGTGCCAAATTTTTCGCGACCCATATGGCAGCACCAACAAACGGAGGCTACGGGAGCGGCGGTGTGGATCCGCGCGACATCGTGCACAGCGGCGGGCTCGACGGGATAACCGACTTCAGGGTGTTCAGGCTGCGCTACCCGCGGCGGGTTAGTGCCGAGCCGCGGCTGCTCACTGACTGGTTCGTGCAGGAGGTCGCGAACGCGGTGGTGCCTGGCGTGTGCCTCGTGGGGCAGTGCAAGAACGCGATTATCAGAACATCGCCGGTCACCGGGATTTTGAGCAGCAAGCGCGTGCTGACGTGCAGCGGCGTCTACGTCCTTAGCGACACCAACAAAGTACTCGAGAACCCGCTCAAGAACGGCGCGCACAACCTCTTTGTGAACGGCTTCCCCGCGAACTGGAAGGAGGCGGTGCAGCAGGCGCTCAGCGCCTCTGCGAATAGCGAGACTGTGCTGGAAGTGCACAACAAATCTGAGCCAAGTATCATTGCGCCTTCACCGAAGAAGAAATTGAGCGTGGTCCCCCGTAAATCACTGCCCGAGGATAAGGAAAATATCTCTCTCGAGCCCAGCGATGATGCTCATGTCGATGATGCTCATGCCGATGGTGCGCCTGTTTCCAACTCAGCGTCGCCGGTCGTAGGGCAGCTCTCCGAGGCGGCGCAAAAAGAGCTGCGCGAGTTCAACGAGCTGAGCTTTATACTGGACGATTCCAAGCTGCTTGTACCTGCGGAAGAGACGAGCGCGAAGGAAAAGAAGAACGAAGCGGCAGCGCGCGAGTTGCCGCCAGCGCGGCCGAACGCCTTCAACAATTTCTTTCTCGACACCTCTGCTGCCGATGTGATCAACCAAAGCCAGGTATTCGATGCTGGGAATGACAGTAGGATTGCTACAGCGCAGGAAGGCGGTCTGCCAGCAGATGATTTGGTCGATGAAGCAGCACCCCCTGCTAGCAGCGGGAGCAATCATAGCTTTACTGCCGAGGTTGATGCCCTCTGCGCGAAATCGCTGGTGAGCGACTCTGCTGAATCACCCGCTGCGACCGCTCCGCCAACGCAGCATCGCCTGTCGGGATCCAGCACGTTTATGACCGTAGACGAAGTGCTGAAGACCACGCCTTTCTACAAGCGCCAGTCAGAGCCAGCAGCGGTGCAGGAGGTAGCTAGTCCGGGTACCACAAGGCACTCTGCCACTGAGGCTGCTGCGGAAGGGATGCTTACAAAGCGCAGGAACTCGTATCCGCACACTGACGATAGCGCCAAGGATAGTGGTAAGCACGCCGCGCTGTCTTTCATCACCGAGATGGACAGTCTTGTTAAGGAGTCGCAGAGCGCGCAGGCCGCTCCCGCTTGCGATAGGAGCATCACGAGCAATAGCAGCAGACAGGAGGAGCCTGCCGAGTTCTCTCTGCGGGCCATACTCAAGAGCAAACGGAGCACCCTTGACTCGTGCAATTCTTCGAGTTCGTTGCTCACCGCTGAGCCGCTATCGTCGAAGATTCTCGCCAACGGCGCTTTTAGTCCCACCCGCAGGAACTCTATGGACTCAACTGGGCGCAGCCGACTCAGCGTCGATGGGGCATCTGCAGCGCGCGGCTCTGTCGCCCCCGGCGACAATGAGTCTGAATTGCGCGCGGCGCATTCTTCTGTCATTAGCGCTTGCCTCGCTGATTCTTCCGTCGCTGTACCGCGCTCTAAGCCTGCAGTTCAAAAGCCGAGCGCGAGCCCGGCGGCGGCCTCTGACGATATCAAGCCCAATCTGTCGCTTCTGAGCACGCACATCGCGGCTGTGAAGCGCTCGCTGCCGATCAAGATCTGCATCACGCCTTCGAATACACCCGAGGAGCAGCTCAGCGAATCCCCCATCGAAGTCTCCCATGCGGCGCAGCTGCCTGAGCCGGCTGAGATTCTGGGCGGGTTTATTCCTGAGGCTGTGGACACATCGAGACACGAGGAGGCGCAGGAAGCCGCGAAGCAGCTGCCTGCTAAGGACAGGAGGCGCACATTGAGTATAGATGGCGCCGCATTGAGAGCTACGACTGCTAAGAGCCCCAAGAAATTACCGGGCAGACCACCCAAGCTTAGCCCTCCTGCACAGGTCGCTGAGCACAGCACAGATGAGGACCTGCTGGTTGTGGACGAAGACGTATCGAGCGAGGTGGCCGAGATACCCATCCGCCGGTCCCTCTCAATCGAGCAGGCGCCGAAGTCCCCGGGTTCCAAGCGCAGGTCATCGGTCAGTACCATTCTCGAAGCGATTAATAGCTCGCAGACTAAGTCGCCAAGAAAGAAGCGGAGAAGCGTAGCCGATGCTGATGCCATCATTGTAGACGACGAAGAACTCGAAGAACAGCCGGCGGCCCGCGCCTCTGTGGTCGCTGCGGAGAGTCCTGCGGACTTGGAGGCTTTAGAAACGCCCCAGACCGACGGACGCCCCAAGACCAGTGTGAAGAAAAAGAAGCGCTCCGGCATCTGCCGCTATATTAAAAAGTAGCGCGTCTCTCTGCATTTATTAAATGAATATGCTCTGGCTTTGTACCTGTGTCGCTTTAAACCATCTCCACCAACCCCTTGTTAATGAGGTGCGCAATGTCCGCCTTTTTCAGGAAGTACAGCCTGTTCTTGCGCAGCTCGATGAAGTCCTCGCCGCTCATCACGAGCCCGCAGTCCTCGAGCGGCACCACCTGCACGTAGTGGCTGAGCGGCGGCTCTCTGCTGCGGAAGTCCAGGTGCCTGTACTCGTCCAGATACGTCTCCAGGCCCTTGTTGTACTCGCTCTCGAACTGTATCTCCTCGGGCGTAAGCAAGCTCTTTATGTCCGCCTTGCAGAAGTAGTTGTTCTGTATCTTGAGCAGCCGCGCGAACCTGTAGGCGCGCACGATCCGCAGGCAGCGCTCCCTGTACGTCTTCAGCATCGCAAAATTTATCGAGAGCTCCTCGCTCACGTCCGAAGTCTCTGCGGTGGCCTTGAGCGCCTCAATTTTCTCGTCGACGTACTCCATCTCGGCGTGCAGCTGGCCCACCTGGCCGGCATTGAAGCGGGTGAGCGTCTTCTGCCTGATCTCGTCGAGCAGCTCCTTCCCGCTCTCCTCGCACAGCATGAGGTGCTTTTTTGTTCGCGAAAATATGGCAGCCAGCCTTAGGCGCTGCGTATGCGTTGCATTTGTTTTAACGAATTGCTTGACTATTTACAGCGCTATAATCAAAGCAGATCTAAAGGCAGCGGACAGGAGGCCACATCTAGTGTAGATCAAACAAAGCTAGCGCACAAGAATTTATGATGAGCTATCGCTGCGCGCAGGGCCCGCCTCGGTAACCATGGCGATGGCATCCGCTATTGTCAGCTCGACGTCGGGGTCGGGGACGCCGGACCCGTTAATGTACACAGGCTCGGCATCGAAGTGCTCCTCAAGCTCCTCGCCGACCATGTCCAGACACTCGCAGTCCATATTTTCCTGGATCTTGGCGCTCGAGTACTTCCGCTGGGCCAGCCGGTCGTAGAGGATCTCCGAGCCGCAGCGCAGCTGGAAGATGAAGTCGAACTCAAAGCAGGCCGCGACCGACGGGCTGTGCGTGTCGATGATGAAAGACCCAACGTCTTTCAGAAAGCCGCGGAGGTGCTTCGCCACGGTGTTTTCATCGAATATGTACGTGTCGAAGTGGGCGTCGTGCTTCTCGTACAGCTTATACTGCTTGATGTGCGCCGTGATGTCCACGTGTTTGATGCCGAGGGCTTCGGCAAGTTCCGCAGAGAACGTGGTCTTGCCCGTGCCCGGCGTGCCGGTGACGAGAATACGCATCTTCGGTAAAAAATTGCTGCCACCGATAAAGCTGCTCCCTGAAGTTGGATAAGCCAGCCGCGTTGAAGCTGCCCCAGCGCATGTGCAGGGGCAGACCATACTACGGCCAAGAGCCGTTTCCACAGCTTTTGGAGCTCTTGCTTTTTTGTGGAGCAAGAAAAGGCATGTTGAAAGCACCGCTCTGTCACCGATGAGCAACAATGCACAAGAGCGCGTCTGCATTCGCAAAAAATATATAAACGCGAACATAGTTTAGTTGTTTTCACGATTGTTCAACTTCTTTTCCAGGCCGCTTAGCAGCTTAGCATGCTGCGCCGAGCACGGCTTAATAACAGTCAAAAGCTTTTGGAACTCATTAAAAGACGCTGCATACGCCTTGCACTGCTTCTCGGACCCTCTGAGAAGCCTATCGGCGGAGACAGAAAGACTTCCGAGCCCGGCTTCCTTTGTTTCCTCGCTTTTCACTTGGATAGAGTCGTGCAAAGCCGATAAGGCCGCGAAGAGTTCAGAAGGCCCGCGATAGAGGCGCTCAATAGTAAAGGCATGCTGTAAAGTAGAGAAGTGCGCCTGTATGTCCCGAAGAAAATCTGCGATCAGGAGCCCGAGCTCCGTCTTGCTCACGCTGCGCGCAAACATACTTTCGACCAGTTTAGCCTGGTGTATTCGCATCTGTTCCCTCAATTCCTTGAGCCCGATCTCGGCCTCACACAAGAAGCATACACAGCCCGCATAGTGGTATGCATAGTCGGCAGTACCTGCTGATGCCACTCCATCTGCTCCGGCGCCATCTGCGCATTGCGCAACACAGCCTATGCTCTGAACATCTGGGTACGTTTTTAAATCCGCGTTTATAACAGAGAGAGTTTCGCACAGGCGCTTGAGGCCTGACCGCCCACGTTTGAATATGCACGCATAAGATCCAAAGAGATCGTCCCAAGCGGCAATATTATCCTTCAGCCAAATTAAAGAATTCTCTGCGGCATTTCCTGCAGCCTCAGCGCGTGCAGTGTTGATTTTCTTCATGATGGCGGAGCCAAACCTCCAGGCACAAACCAGCGTCTCGGGCAGCGGCGCGCAAGAATAAGCCATAACAGCGGTTTCTAAGTGCGAGTGTGCCACCAATAAACGGTGGCAGAGCACCATCTCCGCACGGGACTCAGATTTATTGGCATACACGGCGATAGCTGCAAATGCTTCCACGGCGGGGCGCTCCTCACCAACCAGAGCCCCGGCTATGAGCTGCGCAAACACCAACAGGCGCATGAGGCCTAAATGGAGCAAATTTTTTACACAACCAAACCTTCGCAAGATTCTGCGCGTTTGAACCAAGTTTATAAAAGTACTACATGTGGCGTGCAGCAGTATGTATACGGCACATACAAAGGCGGCAAGTTAAATGCCTCTTCCAACGTGTAAGTTGAACCTCTATAGGCAGTAAAAGCGACGGAGGAGGCCCAGTCCCTGCCAAATAACCCATAGTTCTTAGAATGCACGTTTATTGATTCGCAATCCCAGTGCCGCTTAACTACTCTTTATTTTTATACTTGATGGCTGCTGCAACACCGACGGCGACAATGCTAGCAGCAAGGCCAAAAAGGACGTAGCCGCGCGAGCCGCCGCCCTGCCGCACCAGATCGCGCGTCTCCAGGAATATGGCCTGCTGCTTGGTGACGTCCTCGGCGTACGTCGGCGGCAGCTTCTCGATCTTCTTGGCGACGTCGACGGCGATCGTGTCCTTGATGGTGTCCCAGAACAGGCTCAGCAGCGAGAACAGCACGGACGGGTCGGTGGTCAGGATGGTCCGGTAAACCGTGAAGGCCACCTTCTCGTTGCCGAAGGCGCGCTTGAAGAACGTCAGCACGTGGTTCATGTACTTGAAGCTCTCCTCCCGGCTGATTTTGATCCCCCTTTTCCTCATCATCGCCAGGAACACGTCATTGTGTTCCTTGTACAGCTTGAAGTTGGCGTCGAAAAACACCAGGAACTTCTTCTTGTAGATGTTCGCCAGCGCGGTCTTCGCCTTCAGCACGAGCGCGCGGTTTTTATCCAGGAACTCGTTGAACACCTCGATCTCGCTTGCCTCCTTGTACACGAACGTGGCCTTGCCGCTGTTCGTTATCGAGAGCTCGGGCGTGTTGTTGATCCCCTGCGTCTTCGCAGCGCCCATCTGCTCCTGGAAGTACGCGTCCACCACGACCGTTGCGATCTCCGCCATGCCCTGCACGTACTTGATCGGGAACTTGGCGAGAACCTCGTACAGAATGTTCTTGTAGAGCCGCGCGTGCGCGCTGTGCATCCGGTAGCGCGAAAAGTCGAAGTCCGTGCGGTTGATGTCGTTCACCAGGACGCGGAGCGCGTCGGAGTCGTTTTTGTTGCTGGCGACCGGCAGGTCCTTGTCCTCGCTCTCGTAGGACTTGAGCGTCTTAAGCAGTAGCTGGTGCTCCATGGGCCCCTGTTTCATGTTTTCTTTTCAACCAGGAACCCACGGACCAATCACAGCTGTTTGCGCTGGGTATTTTTGAGCTGCCAATTCCAGAGCCCCGCGTATAGGCGCATTGCGGTGTGATCACAGGCACCTGATACGCGCTAAACGGATTAACATCGATTCGGTGCTTGCAAAACTCAATTGTGTAAGGCGCTGCTATTCTAAATAGGCCTGTATATAATAAAAGCTCTTAGACGCTCTATAGCAGAGCAAGTAATATAGTGCCGCTGCTGTTACCATTTATTTTAGCCGTGATGCTGCAAAATGCAGCGATATGCGGATATGCTCACGATTGGTGCACATGAAACGGGTGGTTCAACATAGACGACTCCGACAGCTGTGTCAATGTGGAAACTCGTCGTGTTCGCGCTGCTCACCATCGCATATGCCGTGCATTTCCAGTACCGCCGCTCTGTAAGGCGCAGACTGGTCGCGGCGGTCAAGACGCTCAGCGACAAGAAAGAGACCGATTGGCGGCCGCGAACCCGGGCAGAAAGCATCTTCGACCTGCAGCACCGCACGTACGACCTGCTCATCATCGGCGGCGGGTCCTCTGGCGCGGGGTGCGCGCTGGATGCTGCGACACGCGGGCTGAGGGTTGCGATGATCGAGATGGGCGACTTCGCCTCAAAGACGAGCTCAAAGAGCACCAAGCTGCTGCACGGCGGCGTCAGGTACCTCGAGAAGGCGATCCGCTCCTTCAGCTTCGCGCAGCTGGCGCTGGTGTTCGAGGCCCTGTCCGAGCGCTATACCATCATGGCGAATGCGTCGTATCTGGCGCACGCCGTGCAGATAATGGTGCCGCTCTATAGCAAAAAGGCCCGTGTGTATTACTGGATACTCCTGAGGCTCTACGACAGACTCTCGCTTGCGAGGTCTCTCGGGCGCAGCTGCTACATGAGCAGGCAACGGACTGCCCAGCAGTTCTCCGGCCTGAAAACCGAGGGTCTGTGCGGCTCCATCGTCTACAGCGACGGGATGTTCGACGACGCGAGGACGAATGTGGTGCTGGCCGCCACGGCCGCATTTTACGGGGCCACCGTGGCAAACTACGTGCGGCTCGACAGCTTCGACAGGGATGAGGACGGAAAAATAGAATCGGCGATCTGTGTGGACGCCCTGAGCGGTAAGTGGCTTAGGATCAGTGCAAAGGGCTACATATCCGCATGCGGCCCTCTCACGGATGCCACGCGCACGAAGGCAGACCAGAAAGCCGCGCCGATCATGCGGCGGAGCATGGGCACGCACGCAGTGTACCCCGCGCAGTACGGGCCCGAGGGCATGGGGCTGCTCGACGCTCGTACTGCGGACGGGCGGGTGATGTTCATTCTGCCCTGGAAAGGGCGCATCCTCGCCGGGTCCACCGAGACTACAACGGCGGGCAGCAGCGCCGTGCCCAACGAGTCTGAGATCGATTTCTTGCACCGTGAGCTCCAGTCCACCCTGCGCGGGCCGCTCAACAAGGCCGAGATACTTTCGGCGTGGTCGGGGATGCGCCCGCTTGTAAACAACTCCGACGTCGCGGACAGCGAGTCGCTCGTGCGCTCGTACGTGATAAAGGCGGAGGGCGGCAACTTCATTACGCTGGCGGGCGGCAAATGGACCACGTACCGGCTCATGGCGGAAAAGTGCGTCGACAGCGCAGTCACGCAGTTTGGCCTAGAGCCGGCGCGCTGCTGCGTAACCCGACATCTCCCGCTTCTGGGTGCCAGGGACTACCGCAAAGACCAGTACCATGCGCTCGCTTCGAGCCTTGGGATCAGCACAGAATACGCCATGGTTCTATCGCAACGATACGGCGCGCTCGCCTTTAAAATGAAGAGCTATCTGAAGCGCTACCCGCAGTTTGTGAGCGAGGAGCACAGCGTCATCAAGGCCGAGGTCGTATATGCGATCGAGAACGAATTTGCATGCAGGATCGGCGATGTACTCAGCAACAGGCTCGGCATCAGCTTTGTGGACGTCTGCGGGGCCCACAAGCTTGGGCCTGCCATCGGCGACATTATGGCGGAGCATCTAGAGTGGCCGCTGCCATACAAGGCAAAGCAGCAAAGGGAATTTGAGGAGAGTTTGGAGGCATTTGGTCTGGGAGCTATCCAACAGTATCGCGGCGGCTCTTAAAAATTGCAAAATCACATAAACATCAGCACTATACCCGAGTTTACCACATCCTAGAGCACCATTTTATTAAAAACTGTGTAGTTAGGCTCTACTTTTCAAATAGCTTCTGTATAGTTCCTGGCTGGGCTACGCTCGTACAGCATCAAATGCGCAGCCTCTACTAAGGCGGGAAAACTTACAAACAGCTTGGTTTAGCTTTACATCTCTGGTTGGAGAGTTCCCCAGCGCTACACACTTTCTGCACCACGCAAACTGACGCCAGGACCGCGCATGCCCACGGTGATTTCGCACGGCATTTTTGAGCCCATGGCCAGCACCAAAGAAATCGGAATCGTGACGGTCACCACCGGATGCGCGATCTTCTTCTTCGGCGTGCTCGCGATGTTCGACAGCGCGCTGATGATCGCCGGGAACCTCCTGGTAATCGCTGGCACCGCCATGCTGCTGCGCTCCAGGAGCCTCTCCCTCCTCGAGTGCGACAAGCTTTTTGGGACCTTCCTGTTCGGCCTGGGGGTAATTGCGCTGTTCCTGAGGCTCTGCATGGTGGGCTTCCTCCTCGAGCTGTTCGGGCTCGTCTATGTGTTCAAAAAATCTATACCCAGCTTCCGCTCTGTCCTGCTTAGACTGTTCTTCGCAAAATCCCTGAATAAATCGTCTTAAATACTATACCATGCGTGTCTCTGCAAACTGTTTAGCGACGGATGCCGCCCTGGTGCCAATCAATGGCGGTTCGCTGCCTCCCTGTGGCTGAACATTCCGCGCTTTAGAGCCGATATCGGGCGCGCCAAATTTTGAGCCATATGCAGCGGGTCAGCTCCTTAAGCCGCAAAAAGGCGCTGCTGGCGAGCGCGGAGCCGCCGGCAAGCAGCGTGCAAGACTTCAGGACTAAAATCAACGCGCCGCTGTTGTTTCTCTTGGGTGCGCACGATAGGCGCATTGGCGACATACTGGGGCTGGAGAAGCAGCCGTCGGACGCGCGGATCCCCGTGGGCGAGGAGTTTCTGCGCGAGCGGAGCATATGCTTCGACACGTCCCTCGTGTTCAACTACGACTTGCGCCTTTATCGCAATCTCCGCGCCGTTACCGTCAAGGCCTCGAAGCGCGTGTATCTGAGTTCGTTCAACGGGAGCCAGCTGGAAAGGCTGACGATCGAGGCGGTGGAAGAGGTTAACGCCGACTTTGCAGATAGCGTCAAGATCCACACGCTTGTGCTGCGTGGGATTCGGTGGCAGTACTCGATGCTTGAGACCGTGCTCACCACCTGCAGACCGGATAAGCTGGTGCTTGAGAACGCGAGGTGCTACGACATAGGTAGCATCGAACACCACCAGCTGGTGCGCCTATTTTGCTCGCTGCAGCTCCTAGCCTTTGACTCGCACAAGAGCTTTGTTGGTGACAGCGCCTTTGAACAGATCGCCAAAAATGGCAAGATAATGAGCTACAGCTACAAAGAGGCGGACATTAGACTCCTTTACCGTGCGCAGGGCCCCTATCTGCGGGCCTGTGTACTTGAGCAGTACCAAGTTCCAATGAACGTGTGCGTTGATCATCTGCGCACTATCGAATACCTAGAGATCCACGGGAACAGCAACGTGACGTATTTGTCCAGCGGCCTCCCTGCACTGAGATGTTTGAAGCTGGTGGGCGTGCTGCTTGATGGTGCGCTGATCAAGGCGCTCGGCAGCATCAGGTCAGTTTATCTAATGCGCTGTCACTTCACTGCGGTCTCGTTTTATGATTTCGTGAAGGCGCTCGCCAGCTCTGCCCGCTACATCTGCTTCGACGCGACGCAGATCCCACTTGATGCGTTTGCCTTCATCAAAAGCACGCTCTCGTCCTGCCAGATCGTCGTGCCGGGCGTAGTCTCTTTCTACGTTGATAAGAAATGAGTGGGAAGTGCGATTATTTATAGACCAGTGTTGTGCTAGTATTACTGATTGTCTCTGTCGGTCAGTACAAAGCCCCAGCTATCATACGCGATGAGCCTCATACTAAATGCGACACCCCAGTTAACTGCCATCTGTGCGCGCGAGACCGATGCTCAATAAATTAAGTTCTATGCTTACACGGCGTAAAAACCATCTAGAGTATGGTATTTGCTTTGTACTGGTCTCCTGCTGATCTACTGAACTAAAAATTTGCTCCAGCATGCCGCGCGAGCACAGCATCGGATGGCCGGTTGATGCTATCGTCGACACCGGCGAGCACATTGCGCTTGGGTGCTACCAGTACTCTGGCGAGCGCAGCGGGCGGGTATTTTATCTCGACAGAGAAACGCACAGCGTCGCGTCTGAGCTCCCTACAACCGGCACGCTGGCGCTGTGCTTCCACGCAGGACTGTTGTACTGCGCGAATGCCCAGAATATTTCGGTCTACCGCGCGGACGAGCTCGTCCGGCGCGTGGATACGCTCGGTATAAACACTTACATCGACTGCGCCGAGCACGTGGCCGTCGCCAGCACGGACGGGCATCTGAGGCTGTACGACTACAGCCTAAGCCTGGTCAAGGAGCTGGCAGTTTCGAATGACACTGTCTGGGTCGTGAAGAGGATCGGAGACGCATATTACATAGGCACCGAGGAGGGGCTTGCGTACCGCTACCGGCTCGCCACCGACAGACTCGAAGCTATAGGCGGCCGGCGATCCGGCATCATCGACTTCCTGGAGATCGACGGGCTGCTCTATGTCTCATCCTACGACGATAGCGTTGAGGTATTCAGCATTGCGGATCTGGCACCGGTAAAGGCACACAAGAAAGTCGGCTCCCTGTGGAAGATGGTGCCATACGGCCAGTTTATACTAGCCGCCAGCATGTACGACGGCCTGCAGATTTTCGACAGGGAGTTCAACCTGCTCAGGCGAGTCCCCACCGGCTCCATCTGCTACGGGCTGTGCCTCTCGCAGGGCAGGGCCGTCTGGTCCTCGTTCTACGACAACGCGATATACAGCGCGGATCTCTCGGCGCTTACCGATCCCACAGACCAGAGCACAAATAAAGGCGTATAATTTATTCAGACTACTCTTTGCTCTCGTACAGCTCCTCAAGGCTGCAGTATACGAGCGCGTCCATCAGATTGTCGATCCGCAGGGCGCTCTTGAGGCGCAGGGCATACTCGGAGTCCTCGGGCAGCTTTTTGTTGAGGGCGAACGAGACCTTGTACCGCAGGCGCCGCTGGTGGTAGACCAGCTTGCACTTCTTGAGCTCCAGCGCGATCTCGAGGATCTCGGGGTTGCTGATGAACTGGTCGAAGAGCTCCTCGGGGTTCTCGTGGTACTCGAGGCCGAGGATCTTCAGGCCCCGCTGCACCAGCTGCGCGTGCTGCATCTCGATGGCCGCGTTGATCTGCGTCTGGCGCTCCGTCTCGAGCTGCTTGTGCGGCATCTTAAAGTTTATCTTGCTCGGCTGCATGCGCTGCAGCGCGTGCAGATGCGCCTTCTTTTCCGGCATGTTGATGGCATTCCTGTGGTAGTCCTTGCAGAACGCGTAGATGTTCTCGTTGTTCAGATACTGCATCGGAATCGTGTCGTCGCTGCCCCCGTTCTCCATGGGCTAAAAAGCGGGCGCAGTTCATGAGCGGGCTGCGCAGCATACGGATGGCTGCGCATGCAGAGTATCTAAGACCGGTGCACGTTTCAACGCGCATGCAGTTGCCGGCAAGCGAGCGCGCGGCTCTCCATTCTCTGCCAGCACAGAATTTTCACCGGGCAACCACGAATTGCTGAGGCGGCAGATGGCCATGAGTGCCAAGACATGGAGTAGCGCTCCCGAGTAAAGTTTTAACTATCTGTGCTGCATGCCGTATATACAGCAGGTCTAGTGCCTGCACAGATATGATCCGCGTGCTTATCACTGTCTGTCATTGCGCAGACTTTTGCGAAAGGCAAAAAAGCCGTGTTTCGCCCATGATTGAGAACCTGCGCCAGACCAGGAAATTCTACGCGATGATGATTGCTCTTCTGGCTGTGCCGCTGTTGTTTGTCATCCACATGGGGTACATCACCAGCATTCCCTACGTTCCCACGATGCTCATATTCCGCTTCCCCGCGCTCTGCGTGCTTACTGTCATTTACATTCAGTTCGTGATGACCGTCCTTGCTCTGCGTCTCCGGCTGAGGCTGCGCCGCGCCGCATCCGTAAAGCAGCAGAAGCAGAAGCACAGGGACTGACGGAGTGCCCGCCAATAATAAATGCTTAGTGGCTCATTTTGTTGACTGTTGACACACCCCGGAAAACGTTCAGCACTGAAAACTTACGCGGATATACTGGTAATTACTTTATTTATGACAGTTGCCGCACCTACGCTAGGAACAGCGATCTCGGACAGTAGCAACGCTAATACAAATGGACAAGCTGGCACAATTATCCTCTTCTCGTTGCAGTTTAAAATGCAGAATCTCAACTGTCGTTCTCCTGCAGCACCTCCTCGGCCTCGTCGATCAGGGCGCGGTTCTCGTCGGCATACTCGAGCGCCTGCTGGTAGATGCTCTCCGCAATCTCGGTGAGCGAGTGCGTCGGGCCGTTGTACAGAATGCAGTTGTCCAGCATCATCTTGAAGTCCTCCACAAACGCGGAGAACCGCTTGTAGGCAAACGCCCGCACACGCGCGCGCATCGTGCTAAAGTCCACAGGGTTCCTGACGATAAGCGGGTAGTTCGGGAACTTCTTCGTCGAGACCGGACGGTGGAAGGCATTGGAGAACGGAATGGCCATGAACCGGCTGAGGAGCTTGTTCATGAGATCCTGCAGGACGATGCGCGCGCGCCGCTTCTCCGTCTCGAACTTCTTCTTGGTCGAGCGCGCAGCGCTCACGTACTTCGGACAGGTCTTGTTCGTCTTCATGTGACCCGACTGGCCGCAGTTGGAGCACGTGAGCGAGCCCTTCTTGTCCTCGGGCGTTTTAGACTTGGCCTTGAGGTACGCCTTGACAAGCCGCGGATCGTACAGCTCCTCGGTGCGCTGGACCGTCTTCCCGTTCTCCACGTACGTCCGCCGGATGGTCAGCAGCGGCTGGCCAGAGGCCGGGGCGCGCCTCGGCGGCGCCTTCGCATGCTCGGGCGCGCTGCTTTCCGGCTCCGGCGCGCTGAACTCGGGCGCCTTAGCAAGCGACAGGAACTCGAGCTGCTTGGCCCATATCCGGTCGACCCGCTCCTTGTAGGACGCCTGGTGCTCGGCGAGGATCTTTCTGTTCTCGGCCTCGTTGCCTTTGCGGAAGCGCACGCGCCTGAAGGAGAAGAGAATGCTCTCCATCTCGTCGCTGCTGAACAGCCCTGGCGAGGCGAGCCGGCTGTCCAGCTTGCCGCGCGAGCGGCGCGCAGAGAGCTGCAGCAGGCCGCGCCCGTTCGCCGCGTTGACAAAGTTCCTCGTCAGGACCCAGCTGGGCGTGTAGCTCGCCGTCTCCTCGTCGCCGTCCTCCGTGCAGCGTAGCCCGAGCTCCTGCATGCGCAGCTCGCACGCCAGCATGCTCTCGTACTGGCACATCTCCTCGGGCGTGACCAGCTTGCGGATGTCCTCCTCGCACATGACGGAGTGCGGCTCGCGCAGCATCCAGATGTTGTCGCGCCCCTTCTTGATGCAGTCGGCGTACTCCTTGAGCCACTTCCGCTTGCTGCCCTCCGAGAAGTACGGGAACATCTGGTCGAGATCGGACATGAGCAGGCTGTCGCCCTTCGCAAAGGCGCGGTGCGCAGCCACCTTCAGCCGGTCCTTGCAGAACTGATTCAGCTTGCGCGAGTGCGGCGCAAACACCTCCTCCTTGGGCAGCTCCTGCCCGGCGAGCATAACCGACTCGACCGGCCGCACCACGATCCTGTGGCCGTCAAGGACGCACAGGTACGTCCCCGTCTGCTGGTGGCCCACGACCGGCGCAATGAACAGGTTGTTCCCGAGCGTCTGCACAACGCTGCCCGGCCCGATGTCGCCGTAGCCGAAGAAGGGCGCGTCCTCGCCGTGCTCGAGGGCGATGCAGCCAGCAGGGCACGGCTCGTCCCCCGCGTCGCTCGTGCGGTAGTATTTGTTGAACAGGGAGACCATCCCGGGGTTTACGACGAAGGGCGGCTCGTCCTCGAAGTACTCGACCACGCGGAACTTGCTCTGGTCGGCAAGCGTGATCTCCGCAGCGCCGCGCCCGGCGTCCTGCTTCCGGTCGGACGCCGGCCCGAGCACGTACTCGGTCTGCCCGAGCCGCAGCGGGGGCCGGTGGAAATTCTTCAGCTCCTCCTTCGTGAGATTGGCCTTGTAGAACCGCTCGTCCAGCCGCAGCGCGACCGCGCAGTGCTGCACGCCGAAGGTGCCGAGCGACACCTTCTTGCCCTCCAGCGAATAGTACTTATCGTTGCTGATGTTGTACTTGTTGCGCACAGCGCGCTCCGCCTGGCCCTTCCGCTTGCCCTTGTTCTTCTTCTTCTCCTCGACGCGCTCAAAAATCAGATTCGGATCATCGACGTACAGAGTCATGTAGTTGCGCGTGAGCGTGTCCTCGTCGTAGAAAATATTCTCCTCCCACGCATCAGCAAGCAGGTTGTTCACGTACTCCTTGATCTGCACGCTGCTCGACGTGCTCGCGAGGGCCACCGCATTGTCCCTGTCCGCGTCGCTGCGGGCGGCGCCGCTCAGATTCTCCTTGGCAGAGGCGTGGTCCCAGCCGTCGGCCTCGTCGGCCTGGCGCGCCCCGAGCCGCGCTGCGTCGGCGTCGGCATCCACCCAGCCGTCGTCCTCGCGCTCATCCGCGCCCGCCACGGCGCTGGACTCGACGACCTCGTCCCAGCGCTCGTCCAGCAGCTGATCGATCTCATCGTAGGCGCCATCGGCCGCCGCACCGCCCGCTGTCTGCTCGGTGGCGCTGCTCTCGGCGCCGCGCCCAGACACGCCCTCGTACAGCGCCTCCGCCTCGCCGACCATCTCGTCGACCTCCTCCTCCCACTGCACAACGTCCACGGGGTACCTCACGTCCTCCGCAGCGTCCTCCTTGATCAGCCGGTCGTACTGCGCCCTGATCTCCGCCTCGAAGCTGCGCGCCTTCATGTACTCCCGCATCGTGGACGTGCGGCCGCCGCTGAGCGTCTGCAGCGTGGACTGCACGCTCTTGGTGAGCGACACGCAGTTGCGGAAGCGGTGGCTGTCGTCGACCTCGAACACGATCGACTCGTGCGTGCTCTTGCGCGGCCTGAAGCGCTTCAGCTTGTACTCGTACGGCACCGGGTTCACCAGGAAGCGTATGAAGTCCGCCTTGCCGTCGCCGCAGTCGCCCTCGTAGGTATTGTCCGTGGGGATGCTCCTGTCCGCGAACAGGCTCTCCGAGTCGGCGGTGCTGTTGCTCGTTTCGTAGTCGGCCATGGGCGCGGCGCAGTGAGCGGAAAAATTTGGGCCCGCCAGGCGCAGCTGCGGCGGCCGCAGCGTGGCATCTGATGCTGCGCGCCTATAGCAAATGACTATGGTGACTCCGTTTGCGTCGATCTGCAGTCAGCCTAAAACTGGAACTGCTCCAAATACGGTAATGCACAGCAAGTTTAAAGTCAGCATGCAGCAGATTATTACGATAGCACAGCTGCTTCTAATAAGGACTTGCTTCGCAGCCGTCTACCGCCAGTACAACGCGCACCAGCTGTAACTCCTGCGGCCAGAAGCTTTCTCTGGTTCGAAAATTTTTAGCGAACCAAAGTCCAGCCAATGGCGGAGAGTCAAGCGCAGAAGCACACAGCTCACAAGAAAAAGCAAGCGGCGCCGAAGCAGCACGGTGCCAGGAAGGAAATCACACACACCGAATTTATGGGCTTCATGGACCGCTTCTACGAGGCGCTCACGCTGGCGCAGTACCGCGATTTCGCGGCGGCCCCGACCGGCAGCGAACGCAAGGCTGACCCGGAGTGCTACCGCCGCTACTCCACGGCGCTCAAGAATAGGCTGTGCAACTGCTACATCTTCGACGAGAGCGTGCCCGTGGAGGACGTGCGGTTCGACACCGAGCTCGTCCCGCGCATGCCCATCTTCTTCGAGTTCGACGCGCGCGACCCGGCGATGGCATTCTTCAAGGAGAACGCGATTCTCGACAGTTTCCAGCGCGGGGACGACAAGCACGAGGACCAGCAGCTGGCCCGCCAGATCGCGGTGAACGGCCTGCGCAGGGAGAAGATCGCGGCGGTGATAAAGGACAGGATCAAGGTCTCCGGGTACTTCCAGGCGTACAATTTGCTCCACCAGGAGCTGGAGACCATCTACAGGCGCACGCAGCTCAGGAAGAAAAACAGCCCTATCGCGGCGGAGCTGGATGGCATCAGGGCCGCCCTGGATAAGCTCGATGCGTTCTACGAAGCGTTTGGCGACCCCGAGCAGTTCACCGATGATGCATTTGTACACGACGATGTGCTCTCCTCAGACTCGCTCGAGCTCGGCGACGGCGGCTTTAAGTACCTGGCGTAAGATAGGACCTGTGTTTAATAAATTTGCGAATATCTGGTTTTTACACGCCGTACCGAATACTGCGGGGCTGCACTTTGCATTTTCTCCCGCTCACTCTAGTTACTACATGTGTATACTACATGCGTATAACGTAAATGAATCGGCCCCCTGCAGTTCGCGCTCGAAGATCCTGTTATTGCGAAGAAATTTTTTGTCGCCATGTCGCACATTTTCTGCAGTAAGCCGGAGCGCGTCTGCGAGCGCGTCGCCAGGATCACGGATGCGTTCAAAATGAATCCGAAGCGCGTCCTCGCCTACCTCGCCGAGCAGATCGTGGACTGCCAGGCCTGCCAGGTGGCTTTCTACGGCTCCGATGTTGAGGAGGAGCTCCGCCAGCAGCTGGACGAGCAGCTGTGCAGCGCTGTCCTCAGCCCGGATACGCCATGGCAGGTCCTCCAACACAAGCACAACCTGCGAGTGCTTATTGAGCGCGCGTCGGGTACGAGAGCCACCTTCGGCTTCAAGGGATTATTCATTGTCATGTTCGGCAGCGCGCCGCCGGGGAGCGTCAACATCAGTCTGGACGGTGAGACCCTCGGCAAAGAAGAGCTTGGCCTCTTCCTGGAGGCCGCCAGGAGTCTGGCTGAGGCGCCGGAGCCGAGAAACCGCGGCAAGCATCTCGGTAAAATACAAAGGTGTCTCTACGCCTTCAGAATTTACCTTGAAGCGGAGCATTCCTATGTTACGGACGAAATTGTCTCGGCAGTATCGGATTTCCATGTCGCGGTGAAAGCCTGCGGGCAATACGAGGTAGCGCCGGCGCTCGACGCTATTCTGGGGGCGATCCTAGCGGTCTTCCGCAGCAGAAAGGTCGATATCCGCCGCTTCTATGCAGATGTCAGGGAACTGCTCGCGTCGGGCGCATACTACAGACTGGACAGCGCTGCGGGCTGTTCGCTGCTCTTGCGCGAGCTGAACCTCCAGCAGCTGTGCTACAATAGCCTCGGCCCCGACAGCAAACAACTTCTGGAGTGTCTGCTGGATGACTTCCAGACGCTGAACATGGCCGAGGTCATCATGGCCAACCCGAACTTCGGGGGCGTCGTGCGCGCGGTGCTGTTCGCTCAGGCGGCGGATCCGCGCCTGGCAGCCCGCGCTACCCGGTTCATCCGCGCCGTTGTGTTTACCGCGCTGCAGTGGCTGTCCCACTGCCAGTCGAGCTTTATCGATGAGATATGCGCCATCCCACCACAGACACGCAGCGACTGCCGCTACAGCCTGCTCTACCTATCCATCTTCGGCCGTTGGCGCGTGCCGGTACCGCCAGAGCCCGGGCCGCTTACAGCTGTGCTGATCGCGTTGCAGAGCGCCGATCCTGCTTCGTCGTGTACCCACACCGCCCAGGCACTAGAAGTAATCTGCGCGGATCTGGAGGAGCTGCGTTCCCTTGGTATCGACGCTGCCAAGGTGACTAGTCTGTCTCAGCTGATTGACAGTATGCGCCGCATGCCCGTTCAAAGCGCGGCAGTCCCGGACTATTGCAAAGCCCTCGAGCCTGTAGCAGCCGACATTAACGCACCTGTCTCCCCGCTCCAAAAGGTGGGAATTGTAATCAGCGATGCTACCGTAGCACCCCGGTCCTCCAGAAAAATGATCTGCATCTCGCTCAAGTCTCGGCATGCGCGCGAGCACGGCGTTGACCAGCAACTTGATGTCTTTGATTCTTTCTCCGATACATCGATCGAGGTGTTCGGCGATGAGTCTATAGAGGAGACGCTTCTGCCGGCAGATTGCAGCGAGCGGGATAGAAGCGATGAGGCACTGCAGTCCTCGGATGCTGAGACTGTTTCTAGCCTCCATAAAAATAAAAACGATAACTCTGCCGCGAACACTAAGCTTAATCTCAGCATGGAGGGCAAGCTGTCCTGCCCAGAGGATCAAGCGGTCAGGAGGGTTGCTCCCTTAATCACGATCCGTAACCCACGACCTAAACCTAGAAAGGCGCAGGCAGAGATGGTTCATCCGCAACATGCAACGCGCTCACTGCACCCCGGGAACCCTACGGCTACTAGTGGTGTGAGCCTGCGCGTGTCATCCTCAGACGAGGATCTCGCTGTTATAGAGCAGGGAGCGCGAGAACAGCCACAGATTGTAAAAAGCGCGGCCGCGCCCAACATGCTGAACAGCTTCGACAGAATCAGGGAGAACGTGGCCTTAATCATGAGAGGCTCGCACGAGCGGGAGTCTGTTATTATTGATAACCAAGCTGCTTTGAAGAGGGCAAATGCTCTGCTTAGGAGTGACGGCGCACCGGATAAGCGGGCAGCGCCTACCACTGCGCAAAAAGCACCCGTGTCCGCGAAACCTACTGATCGTACACAACTCAAAGAAAGCAAAGTAGAGCCAGGCAACGATTTCTTCCAGGAGTTCCTGGGCCTCGATGCGCTGCTTCCGCAGGGCGTGGCCAAAATTCCAACCAGCTTTGCGAACTACAGCGAGTACCACAGCACATTTAATCTACTGCGGCTGCACGAGATCAGATCAGCGGTCGTGTCCAGCCTCGAAGTCGGCTCTCCGCACAGAACCTGCATTGTCACGGCGGTGGAGCCGCGAATTGAGATGGACGTGAGCGGCAGCAACGTGTGCGAGTACGACCTCATATTCTTTACGCGCGGGTCATTGAAGGCCGATTCCAAGGCCGTGCTTAATCTGCTCAGACGGGGCGAGCTGTACTCTGGTGAAGCGGGTTACTTTATCGGACTCGTCGATGAGGTCATATACGGCAAGGAGGCTGCCGACGAGCGTTCCGCAAACACGGGCACTATTGCACGAGTCATCATCGGCGGCCAGCGAGCTGCGCTCGTCCCCGGCGACACTTACCGCTACAGACTGATAGAGAGCACAACGACGTGGCTCCGCGAGTTCCATGCGCTGAAGGCGCTGCAGACGAGCCCGTTGCTCCAGAAGATCCTAAACCCTGTGTGGTTCAAGCCCAGCGAGACGGTATCAAGCACAAGTGTTTCAGGCAATGCAAATGGAAAAAGATGGGCCGTTTCGGCTCCCGCCTCCGGTCTTACAAATCTGTGCAAAGAGAAGCCAGGAGCGGCTTCAAGTATGTCAGATATGGAGAAGGCGCTCTGCCCCTCCCAGCGCCAGGCCGTCGCGCACTGTCTGGCAGCCAACTCTGGACTCGTGATGATCCAGGGCCCTCCGGGAACCGGCAAAACGCGCGTCACGCTCTCTGTTATCCGTGCGCTGGCCGCTGCTCCGGACAGGAAGATACTCGTGTGTGCGCCGTCCAACACCGCTGTCGATGAGATCGTGGCGCGGATGGCCGCCGCTGATGCTGCCTTCCCGCAGTTCGTGCGGATCGGCATTCCTACCCAGGCTTCGCTGGATAAGCACACACTGGACTACCAAATCGGCCAGGGCGCGTCGAGCGGGGCCGGCGGGCTTGGCAAAATGAGGGCCCGGATGAGCTGCCTCTCGCGTGCGCGCATTGTCTGCTCCACCCTGTCCTCGTGCGTGGCCACCTACACCAACGGGCTGAATTTCACCCACCTGATTGTTGATGAGGCCTGTCAGGCCACCGAGCTCGCGGCGCTTATCCCGCTTAAGTACAATCTGCGGAAGATCATCCTGATCGGCGATCCCAAGCAGCTGCCGCCTACCGTAATGTCCAAAAACGCCGCGCTTGAGTACTCGCTGTTTGAGCGGTTCAGCTCCTTCATCCAGCCGTTCTTCCTCGACACGCAGTACCGGATGCTCGAGCCCATCTGCGCGATTTCCTCCAGGTTCTTCTACGATGCCAAGCTTCTGACCGCCCCCTCCCTTTGCGGACTCACGCCAGCGGCGCTGACACCGGCCCCGGGCCAGGAGGGCATCCGCGCTCGGGACGGGCCTGTACCCACATACAGATTCCGCTCGACCTACTTCGTGCAGATCAGCGACGGGTTTGAGCAGATAGACGATAACAGAAGCTGTTTCAACGCACGAGAGGCATCGGCAGCAGTGGCAATTCAGAAGGCACTGTCCAGGCGCTACCGCGGCTCTCTCCACACTGTGATAATCAGCCCGTACAAGGCGCAGGTTAGCTGCATCCGCAGCATTCCCGGCTGTGCCTGCGAGGTGAGCACCATTGACGCCTTCCAGGGGAAAGAGGCGGACATCGTTATCCTCTCCACGGTCAGGCGGAAGGGGCTGGGGTTCGTCTGTGATTTCCGGCGGATCAATGTTGCGATCACGCGTGCGCGGATGTGTGTCTTTATTCTCGGGGACGCAGCTTGTCTCGGCACCAATAGGACCTGGGACGGCATCATAAAATCGATCCCAAAGAAACAGCAGTTCAGCAGTGAGAGCCTGGGCGGTCTGAAAGACAGCATATGAGGTGGGGGATTAACTTGCATTTAAGAGGCAACCAGAGAGCGCATCATCAATAAATATCTTCACATAGAGTCCACACTGAGGTTGTATTATCTGTACTGGACGTAAAGGTAAATTTACTTAAGGAGTATAATATTATGATCATTCAACTATTCACGCTCACTCCTGCGTCCCCTGTGCGCATCCGCGCACCAGCTCCTCCACCGCCAGTTCAGGCCGCGCGCCGTCCCCTTCCTCGAGAATCCCGCGCCGCGCCTCAAACGACACTGACTCCAGT